>JAIPRL010003815.1:0-43411 GCA_025469235.1 Pemphigus obesinymphae | reverse complement strand
GCCTCGATCGATCCCTAGAAAAAAAAATGATATGAGTTATGTATACTACACCGAAGCTACGCTCAGAATCGTTTTATTGAATGCAATGATTTATCATTGCTTTCAAATTCAATACATTCACCAAAAGTACCCTGCCCAGTAGCGAAGTTTATCCACCAATACTGACATCCGACGAGTGAAGTGCTTCCACAACATACTGACCGGCTTTTTTTTCGAAATTATTTTATGTCATCAGCAAAAATAAGAAAATCACAGTTGGGTATAACTTGTCTAATACCATTAATAAGTATAGAAATTATTAAAAGAGATAAGTGACCCCCCTAAAGAACACCAGATGGGACTCAAGTCACAGCTGATTTGTGATCAAGGATCTTACCCATTACACTTTTTCAGAGAGACAGGACTTGATCCAAGATAACAATGGATCACTAAAACCAGATTTATATAAAACATCAATTAGGATATTGTGGTCAAAGCAATCGAACGCTTTTTGGAAATCAGTAAATATGATATCCGTTTGAAACTGGTTTTCAGTTGAATTGAGAATAAAGTTATTAAATATGAGGGAATTAGTTAGGGTAGAACAGTCAAGTCAAAGCCATGTTACTCATTTATCAGTGTTGAATTAACAGAGCTCTGAATTTTTAAGTGGCACAGTATAGGTATTGGTCTACAGTTATGTACGTCCGACTTGTCACCCAACTTATAGACTGGGGTGATAGAGCTTATTATCTACATTGAGGGAAAACAGCCTTCATCTAGTGAATAGTAGAAATAAGGGGAAACGCTAATGGTACATAGAGGACAAAATTTTGAGACGAGCTTTTAATTCATCGCCGAGTGCCTTATTTTAGGACATCATAGTAGCTTATGATTTACGCAAATCTATAATCATCTGAAAAATATCGTCATTTGTAGGTGAAAAAACTGGAGATGAGGAAGATGGAATGAGCATTTTTCCAGATGAGGTCGAGTTAGAACGGATGTTGGGAGGCGAAATAGTTTCTTTATTTTATATTGAAATACATCTTTTTACGAGAAGTGAAAGTATACAAGTGCGGCGGTGTGCCTCTCTGCACACTTTTTCATTGCCTATATTAATGACATGCCAAAAAACAAAGAATAAAGTATAACCCTTTTCGGGTATTATAATAATTTGTTTGCCTTAAGCAATATGAATTCAATTAAAAACTCCAAACACAAATCAATTTTACTATTCCATGGTTCAAACAATTGTAAATATCAATAAGCCCGGCAAGAACTACAGCAATCGTGTTTACGAACAAGGCACAGAATGACTACGAAATAGTTCGATTTGATAACACTCCGAATACTTGATTAAATGATCGAAAGAAGTTTAATCCCTGGGAGTAATCATCGACAGCAAGCTAAACCTCACGAAACATATCAAATACTCAAAAAAAATAAATAAATAAATAAAAATAAAAAGAGCCAAATACTCACTATATCAATTAACTCAGCCCAGTTCAACTGTACACCAAGCTTTATAATACAAAATATACATTAGATCAATAATTGTATACGTATCCGTTTTAAAACCAAAATTTTAATTATGATTTTGATATTATATGAGTATAATAATTACGATAATATACAATATACAACATACGCCGTATAATATAGGTAATATATTTACCTACTTAAAATAAAAACTGTAATAGTTTTATATCTTTATTAAATATAGTCTTATCTTTATCTTTCAAATTCTAAATTATTAACTTTTTACTTGCTACAAGTATATATATATATATATATATGGTTATAATGGAATTATGTTAAAGTGATTAGGTATATAAAATCACTCAAAATGTCTACCTATAATAATATGTTGTATTCTACTCATATGTAAAAAGTTTGTATTTTATGTTTAAGTCATAAATTGTCTGTTTAAATATATTATAATAATATCAGTAGATATTTAGCGTATTTTGATAATATTTCAATATTATTATAACATAATATTGTATACCGGTAAGGTGTTTTTTCAAAATTTTAATAATACTCATTCAAAACCTCGAGTAAGAATTAAAATTGAAATGCAAAAGAAAATTTCAAATAAAAATCATATTTCTCTAAAAAATATAATATCAATCATAATCCAGCCAATGTGAATTTAATCATAATGTCCACAGTTATCTAAATCTTTTTTTAAAATAATTTTAAAATTAGTTACAAGTCAAATGTTTAATTATTTTTATCTTAGTGTTTGTGAAAATACCAAATTATTAAATTTTAGAATTTATTCTGTACCACCTTGACAGTTGATCGGATCACAAAAGTAATAATAATATCTTTATTAGTAGATCTTACTAAAGAGAATCAATTGGTGTAGGTTCGGTTTTTTAAGTTCAAATTTTTCAAAATATCATTTGAGTAAGTATATTTTTTTTTTATAAATAAGAATCCGTTTTGCGCATTTGCGAATTTTATGACGTTTTAAACCATAGTTCGGTTTTATGGTATCAGGAAGTTTGATTTTGAAGCATGAAATAGCGAAAAGATGCCAGTGGGGATGATGTCATACAAAACTAATAATATGGACCAAGAACATTGATAACTATTAATCTGCACTCTGCTGAGTTTCAATATATATTTGTATAATCTACGAGTGTTATGGTTTTTCTCTGTCATCTACGATGTAAATAACGTACGATCTACATCATGATACATGAATTAATTTATAAAATGTAAATTAAAATGTATATATCATACATCACCTAACTTTATAAAATTCAATAGCAAAAATAGTACACATCTATGTGTTATTTTAATATCAAATATTACAATGATAACCTTCCGCAACTAAAAATCTACTCAGTTCTCAGTGAGGGCTAGAACTATTTTGTAATTTTTTTTTCATTATATTACATAATATAATAGGATACTGGATCTTGGGATACCTATGGTGATCACTGATTAGATATAAAAATCCAAATAAAAGTACATTTTTAAATTTATTCTCCTTTATCATAATAAAAACCCACTATTGACGGAATTGGTCAATGTGTAAAATATGTTACCTACCTATTTTGACGTTGATATATATTTAAAATTTTACATATGTTATTTTTCAAAAACAGAAATAAGACGGTATATTTTTAAAATCTCAAAATTATATTCCATTAAACACAATAAAATAAAATATATATATAGAACTGCTTTTTTTTCGCAGTCAATTTTTTAGTTTAAATTATGTTTTTTCTACAATAAAAATTGAAAATATTTAAATTATATTATGAGATACATATTACTGACTATCATTATCCATTTATTTGATAGAAAATATAAATTTAATAAAATCTATTAATACACCTAATTCAAATATTTAGCTTATTCAATTATTTGTATACATATAATTTATTCATTACATTTTAATTAAAAAAAAAAATGATTTGTTTGGAAACTATATGAAATGGACAACACGAGAAAGTATCCTATTATTGTGTGAATTTGCAAAATATATATATAAATATATATATTTTTTTTTTTTTGTAGAAGCATTATTTTGAAATTTATAATATCTTTATGTAAAAATACCAACTTGTCTAACTTTCCATATAACATTTTTTTTCTACTTAATATAACGTATTATATATATATATAAAGATACCTATAACTTAATTCGTTACAAAATTAATATAAGATTAACGAATAGCACATCTCTTTAGTGTTGTTTCTTAAAAGTCAGAGTTACTTTACATATATTTACTATATATAAAGTTACGTAACAATATAATATTAAAACAAGTTGGTTCTTAAGTTTTAAATGTCAAAACTTAAAATGTAAAAATCGATATTTCTATATTTAGGTATATTATATGCTTTCCATAAATATAAATGATAAGGTGACCTCTACACACCAAAACTCGTCGTTCGATCACGAAAAAAACAATTATGATATATACGTACAAATAAGTTGTAAATAGGTAATTACTACCTATCACGCAAGTACTCATAACTATTATAGTTAATAACTAAAATAAATTATAGATAAATTCCGTAGATATATATATTTATTTATTTATATTATCGACGATAAATTATAATCTCGATTTATTATTATGTTACAATTTAGAAATATAGAGGTTATAAAAATACAACATAACTATGTTGATTATTTTTATGAATAGGTCACTGGTGACTTAACGAGTCGCTTTTTGGCAGTAATTTGGTAATTTGTCGAAGTAACAATCTGTAAAACTTAAAAAAAAAAAAACCTGTAATTTAACTTCTTTACTAAAATTGAATAACTATTGCCAGTGGTGATATTAAGAGAGGGGGCGGGGGGTACTTACTGACTGACGAAGATTAAACACCCTGCAGGTGTACAATTTTTAAAACTGCTTAACTTTATCAAAAAATATTTTTCAAATATTTGTTTTGTACAAGTACTATTTTTTACGATCTTCCAGAGAAAACCGTCCAGATTTATCAAAATATAATGAATACGCCTGTCCACCTGAACGGTTTGTAATTTTGAGAAAATGTTCAACGTGTGGTAAATCAGTATCAGAATGCGATCAAATTTAATTTAAAAAAATTTAATTTTTTTAAATTAAATTTAAAATGTATCATTTAATTTGATTAGATTTTGCCTGGCTCTGTGGTGACAACGAGACTTTTATTCGAGATGTCACACCGGCCCGCGCACGGGCGGAAAATATAATACGCGCAACACTCGATATCGAAAACGCCACCTTCACCGCCGACCGACCGACCGACACAATACGAACGGGACCGATTGCGCATTATTCGAACTCCCGCGGGAGGTGAGGAGGCCGATCGCCCGGGTCGATTGTTTTACTATTATCATTTTATTATTATCATCATCATCATCATCATTATCATTATATTTCGCCACGCGATATTCAAAAACCGTGAGCCGTTTTACACGGTCCTTTGATTGTTTGTTTGGATTTTTTTTTTTTTTTCGTCGTCGTCGTTTGTTTACTCGTATTTCCCGGAAATTAAAACCAATCCCTCTCGGCGGAAAATTACGAAGAGAAAATAAATAAATTATCGGGATTACAAGCCGGAGGCGTATACGGTTACGAAAGGAATATAACGCATACTCGTGTATCATGTGTCGTGTATAATAATATTATATCCCATATAATATATCGGCACACGGGTAGGTACTCACATGGCGTGTCAGGTATTCGTAAATAAAATTTTCGAAAAATTCTAACTAATAATGATAATACTACTCTGCGAGTAAATACTCAACATAAACGCAAAATGCTGCAGCGGGGGGCGGGGGAGGGAGGGGGTGCTAATGGGACTTGGAACCCTTAAATTTAAAATTAGTCCCTCAGTATAGGTATCAATCGATATCAGCTGTCAACGCTATTGATGTGTATAAATGGTTGGTGCTAAATACCTCGTCCACTAATCTGAACCAATTTGCTTTTATGGGTATCATATTATACCTAATTTATGGGTGCAAATTAAGTATTCAAGTGTTTGAAATTAAATTCGTAATTTGACGCCAAAGTGTCTACACTATTTTCGAAATAGATATCTACACGTATTCATGAATATTAAATAATTGTAATGTGTAATAGTATTTAACCTTAAGTCGAACAAAGCAATATTAAATATGTACAATAACACTATAAAAATACGAAAACAAAATAATTATTACCTATATTGTTTATTTAATGTTTAGTATTTATATCGAAAATTTCTCATGTTATTGATTAATATTGAAAATTGTTTATTATAATACATAGTGGATCTTAATAATTATGTATTACTTGACATAATTATATAGGTAGGTATTTATATATTTCACGTCAAATGTCAAATAATCCCAAAATTATGTGGACACGTCGAAATTATTGAATTATATACAACCCGTTTCCTATTGATTATTTTAAAATATCGGTACTTTCTTTGTTTGAAAATATTTCCATTTATTTTATCAATATATTTTCAAACGCGTGTTTATTGATAATATAACATTTCGAATAGTTGCTTGCTTTCAAACGTATTACTGCTGTCATTTTATAAGTGCCGAATAGATATTTGGTAAAATATTTTTTTTTTCTTTTTCTACAACTTCATGGAACAGAAACCGTATCTTACATTTCACAAAAAATAAAAATAGTTAATTAAATATAAACACTTTTTCGCAAAGTGGTCGCGTAAATTTGACATTGTGTCATCAATTTGACATCTACCTAAGATGTTTTTCACAATATGACCATACATTTTATTTAATATTGTAATGTATTAAAATATATCATTATAAATAATATAATAGATCGTATACCTATGACTTATGAGCTATGACGTATTAACGAATTTTGTCACTTCTATGAAAAAAAGTCAATGTATTAAGTAAGTATTATTATAATTATTAATAAACAGTGGGAACTGTTAAAGTATTGGTACTAGTGGTTGCACCAGATGATAGATATTTAAATCAAATATATCATATATTGATAAATAAAAGATTCGCTAACAACATAACTGATGTAAAAATATATTATATAATATGGGAGAGCAGACTGTGACTCGGACCATAGGTATATTAGTACCTAGTCAGCAATTTTAGAGTTAACCTAAAAAAACTAAATAAGAAAACAAAATTGGATATTATTAGATATGATGTAGATAAATTCAATGATAATAGGAAATGTAAAGAATTCCAAAAAAATATGCGGGAAATGATACGGGATATACATCCAAATACTAAAACGGTAGAAGACCAATGGAAAGTAATTAAAGTAAAAAATGACATTTTTTTTAAAAAAAAGCATGGGTACGTCCTAAGAAGAAATAGTGGAAAAATTAGCAATGAATTTCAAATAGTTACTTAATTGTGAAAAACTGCTGGAAACATTTACATATGGATAGGTACAACAAATTAAACGACTCAAAAACCACAAGTCACATGGCAAAGATGGTGATCAAGAGGAAGTATTAAAGCATGTAGATATTTCCATGATAGAAAGAATTTATTTGTTATTAAAGCAAGTATGGGAAAAGGACACCTTACCAGTAGATTAGAGAATAGCATATATATATGCTCGATACATAAAATATATACCTAATATATAACCTAAGGTTGTTGGATATCACCTATAAGATACTATCATATTGCATTCTATATCAAATCAAACCACTATCAGATGAAATTCTGGGAAACTACCAATGTGGATTTAGACAAAATAGGTCAACGATCAAATATTTATAATTAGATAGCTATTCCGAGTTGGGAATACAATAATGAACTCCATATAATCTTTGTAAATTTTTAAAAGGCGTACGATGGTATAAATAGTACTAGCCTAACTGAGATGCTAGAAAATTTCCAATTTTCAAGAAAAATAGTGCAGCTAATCGGAGCTAGTATAAAACATGCACAAGTGAAAGTTTAAGTTGAAAATGTAACATTAAGAATGGTGGAGGTAAGGACTGGATTTAAACAAGGTAACGCCTTGTCACCAAAGCTTTTTAATTTGATATTAGATAATATGGTCCAAGAAATGAAGATTAGAGGAGATAAATGAATAATGATAAATGAAATCTGTTTTAGTCTACTTGCCTATGTGTATGACATAGTCTTGTTAGGTGATGATAAACGTAAAGTGGTGGATCTGTGTAACAGATTAATAGAATCGGCAAAGAAGGTCATACTGCATATTAAAAACTGAGAAAACAGAATATATGAAGGTTAATAGGGAGCATAACATTAAGTTACTACGGTATCAAAATAGTAGAATAGTTAAAATACCTGGGCACAATAGTTACATAGACAAAGGAATATCAAATAGAAAATCAACAAAGAATTAAAATGGGATATAAATATTTTTATGCATTAGGTAACATACTGAGCTCTAGACTCCTCTCAAAAGACGTAAAACTTCAGTTATATATGACCAATAGTCATGTACGAATCACAATGCAGGCCATTAAGGAAAATAGAAGAAGAAAAATTATGAATTTATGAGAGGAATATTCGGCAAAAAATATGTGGACCTATTTTTGAACAAAACACACAGGTATGGAGGAAAAGACAACCAAACATCGATGGGTCTGTTCAAAAGACCTTATATTGTGAACGAGTTAAAAGGAGTAAATCAGAATGAGCAAGCTACGTGTGTAAGAAACAAAATTCTATGATACAAAGAGTGGTCCAAGAAAACCCAAGAAGCAAAAGGCTTCTATGTAAACTAAGGCTACGTTGGGAGAAATTCATTAAACAATGCATTTTAAATATCATAGGAGAAGACAATAGAGACCAAGACTGTAATGAGATAATAGCGGAGAATAGAGAAGAATGGAAGAGGATTTGTAGTATGGCAAGATGGTCTTAAGGGCCAAAAAAAAGTATTGGTACAATGGTGTTTATCATTAGCGACTCGTGTGTAGGGGTGACGGGGCGGCCCTCCTCTAAAATTGTAACCAATTACTTATTAACAATTATTTATATTTACATTGTAATACATTTTCAAAATATTATCATAATAATATTTTAAATATTAAGTAAAAATTTTTTTCTGTTGTTATGAAAACACTATCAGGTATAATCGGAGCGTAAAAATATAAGTAATAACACGAATGAAATACGTATTATACATCTGCGTGGTTATCGAGTATCGAACAGTGCTCGGCGCAACGGTGACGTTGACAATCGCCCGTCATAACTAAACGAATATACGATCAAACACACAAAAAAATAGGAACGAAAATTCGGTAATAATGCGTCAGCCGGAGCGATACGTATAATCGCCCGACATGCACGTGGACTGCGGAACAATAGGTACGGAATAAGTTTACGTGTATTTACTATGTGTTTGTCCACATTTCTATATTTCTTTAAAATGTATTATTTTATTATATATGTATATTATATTATTATAACATAGTAGATAAAAATGTAACAGACTATACAGTCATAAACTATATACAATATCATTTAAGTTCTGAACAAAAAAATAAGAGTTAAGATATGATAAAAAAAAAAAAACTGGTTCTTTTTGTTTTAATAATTAGGATACACGGTTTGTTCTAGGTGTTCTTCAAATGTCAGATTCTACAGTAGAATTGTCGAATAGTGTACAGTAGAATAGGTATTTGAATCTTAGCGGGATTATCTTGGTGTTCTCCGAAATTCTTTGGCATGGTGGCGAGTGTAAATACAATTTTAAAATAACATTTGTACGTAAACCGAAATATTGGAGTAAAACATACATTGATCTTGTTTTTTATACTCCTCAAACTTGTTACTTTATTTCATACGGCACCGTGGATACAGGCATATAGTTATAGCATATACTTCGATAATCATATTTCGGATAAAATTGACATTCACGGTTTTATTTCCATTTAGGTTCCTTATAGTGGTGCCTCGTACACGATCGGTGATGAGGGCCTTCGGTTCGGTATAGTCCGCGCCTTTATTGTCCGTTGACGACAATAACATTTCCGATGACCGACCGATTGACTAGTCGCCGACATAGGCACACATCGCGTGTGAATTTAGGAGGTGCTAGAATAATTTATGGTCCATGTGTGCCCCCCACACCCCCCCCTACGGTACTACAATAAACCTAGTATAAAGTCAAAAATATTATTTAGCTACAATGAAATTTTACAAGTAAAAGTATCAGTTATAAATTGAACACAATATCGTAGCCAACAGTTTAAGATAAGAACATAAAGTAAGATAATATGATTTTCAGCGTGATTGCTGTTTAATGTTTATGGTATACGAATTACGAAAACTGAAACGTGCACTTACACAAAACTGTTTTTATCGTCATGGAAAAAAAAAAAAAACATTTTATCCTAACCAGTAAACCGCAATGATTTACCGGGGAAACCGGGAGTGCTAATTTGAACCCTTAGCACCCCCCCCCCCATTCAATTTGCGCCTATGGTCGGGGACCTACACGATGTGCGTTCAGGTCGGATCTTATACCGTAAAGTTATTCAAAGTGTTTTTCGAGGACGTAAAACGACGGAACACCGCCAGACGAGTAAAGTATATAAATATTATGCGCGTCACACGCGCGGCGGACAAGGATCATTTTTCGTACACGTCCGAAGTTCTCCCCCCGGCCGCACGTTAATATTATGTATTCCGCGGCCGCGGCGCGTGCGCCGTCCCCGCCGTGTCGTCCTTCGAAGGGACGGGCGATATGGACATTATTATATATGTGTGCGCACGTAGTGTGTGTGTGTGTGTGTGTCCGTTATTGTATATAAAAGGGATAGCTTATGCACCGGTGGGGGGGGGAGGGGGCGGGGTGGCGAAGCTTCGATCCCGCGCGCGGCGCACACCCGGGCCCGCGCTCGGTATATTATATCGCCATGGCGACCGCATACAGTGTGCGGTTTTGGCTTTTCGGACGACGGCGCGGGCAAGGGCGGCGGCTACGAGCCGCGTTGGTCGTCGTAAGCGTACTATATATATATATATACACACACACACGTTGTTTTATATCATATATATATAAATATATGTGTGTGTGTGTGTATTTCTCCTGCGCTTCCTTCGCATTACCTTATCATAACTATATACGTGTACGTGTACGGGCGCCATATTTGTTCTGGCCGGTCATCCCCTCCAACGACAAGAGGGTGGGTGGCGGTGACGGGCGCGGGGTCGCTTGTTATATTGGAAAAGTTCAATTGTCCCCGCGGCGCCGCCGCCACCGCCGCCCGCCGACGACGACGACGACGAACCTGCCACCTTTACACGCGCGTATACATATTATCGTTGTGTACGCGGAGAGGGCCGCCGCCCGATATCGACTCGATCGAGCGTTTCCAACCTCCCCCCCCCCTCTCCACCGGCACCCGCCCGTCTTGTATACGGTATAACACATCATCTAGCCGCCGAGATGTTCGGCTCCCCCCCCTCCACCCCCCGGACGTTTTTTCGCCCGTCGGCGTGACCACCACCCCAAGCCCCCTCCCCCCCCCCCGGACGTTTTTATTTCCGAAAATATACCGCCCGCCCCTCACACTGCCCACCGGCCTGACCGTCGTCGTCGGTGTCGACTACTACTACTACTACTACTACTACTACTACTACTACTGCTAGACACCACTTTATTATTATATTTACACACTGGCAAACGTTTCGCGTATTGATCCGGTCGCACTGTGCACACTGCACGTTATTTCGCTCGTACACGTTACGTGTGTGTACACGTACAAACGGGGCCATAATTATTTCTGGTCGGAAATTACTTTGGAAAACCCACTACGACGTGTATACTGTACGGACTGCAAACCAATGTCTAAAACCGGTTTCGTTACGGACATTTTCCGTAGGGTTTTGTCGTACGACATATTTTGCAATGTTCTTCGACTGCAAACCACATTTATAGTCGGGTATCGAGATTATTCGGTCACACGCGAAACATTCGGTCACATTTAAACCAAGTCGGTTACGACTTCGGAAAACGCCATCATGTACAGAATCGTGATAACAGCTCTGTAGCCCCCGGTATCTCGTTTGTTATCAATTCATTGCAAGTAGCTCAGTAGTCTTGTTGCCGTAAATCTGTTCGTTTATTAAACGTACTAAAAAGTTCAGAGTTTAAATTTATATTACAATAGGTCAAAAATCAAAAATCAATTTTTAATTATTACTTTTGTGGAGATCGTTATAGATAGAACACCTCGTTTCTGGTCCAATGTAAGGTGTAACCAAACCTATTAGCTGTCAAACTAGATCTTTAGTCGGTCTATAATGTTTCAAAAATAAACTATCACATTGATTAAATGGATCATATTTAACCGAAAAACCTTGTCTTGGATTATTTTCCGCTATTTCATGAGCATTAATCACATTTAGTATATATATATACAAATCCGCGAGACATTAAAATATTATCCATCATGAAAATTAAAATATTAACTTAGTTCAATGATACACAAAAATACTACAAAAACAAAAGAATAATTTTGTCAAAATTGAATCAAATGAAATAAATATTATAGCGTTTTCCATCTATTGTATTTGTTTACATTACACTAGTGTAGACTGTATCACACTACACGCGTGCAATAATAAAAAAGCAGCAATTCATTATCGATTTTATTTAAATTTTACAAAATTGTATATAAATAATACAATTATGGATTAACGTATTATCTTATCACGAAAAATACTTATCAAAATAAATGATAATTTGACACCGCGGAAATTGACGGTGTAATTTGTCCGCACTCGTGTAGATAATAAATACACCGTTCATTCATATGGAATTTGTATTATCAACTGCACTGTTGATACTAGTTGATGATATTCATTATCACACAAAAAGTGTACGTGAGTGTAAGTATATGGAAAACGCTATTAAATAGTCGGACAAAAAGTCGTGTGATTATATTGTCGTACCCATTCGATTATTACGACATTTTGTCACACAAAATTGTCGTAACAAATTTTCGTATACAGATTCGAGAATAGACCAAACTGAATTTCATGTGACAAACGTGATTTTTCGTATTCGACATTACGAGGTTACGAGGTTCAAGAATCGACCCCCCGGGGTGAAATTACCGGACTGCGCTGTACCCTGGTGATGGATATCATAAACTATTAATGTGTAAGAATAATAATAATAGTCAAGTGTCACCGACGTTTTATATTATCGCTAATAACAGCTGCACACACGTTATAGTAGTTAGTTCGCGATATTCCCCGCCAGGGTACGGCACAGTCCGTTAATTTTCCCCACCACAAAATATCCGTAACAAAAACTGGCCGCATCAACTGATTACCGTGTCATTTCCAGTCCATAGCATATCTTATAGTTCGTGACATTCACCGAAAACGTCTACAAGTCGTATATGAAGCGGTGATGATGTTATGTAAAAATGATGTTTTCCGTCGAATCGGTGCAACGGTCAGACGAATATATAAGTATGACTGTTTAATCTACAAGTCATCAAACAAACGGAGAAATCTAGGTTTCTTTTTTATGTTTTAAGTAAGCCCCTCCGGAAAATGCACGTCAACTGCCAATGTCCGGCAGGTCGTACCCAATGTTCTATAAAAACGATACGAATCCGGTCGTTTAATCCAGAAATATAACACAAATATATGAACGTATCTGGTTTTTAGGTTTCTGAACATGGGTGCTAAGTGTCTATAGGAGATAGACAATATTCGTTTTTAACGTTCCTATTATTAGTTATGAGACTCATTGTTGATTTCGTTACTAAGAAAATAGATATTATTCGTATTGTTTTCTACACATCACATGTGTAAGTTAACAAATTATTTTTAAATTGTTTATGGAATTATAGTTTATAGTTTAAAAATACGTCTAGAATCCGAGAATCGAGGATGTTTCCGGAATGGGTTTTCCTATACTTGTTCTTTAGTGCAATAATAAGACACATCTCTGAAGAAATTTTAAGCCCCTCCCAGAAATGTGTATCATCTGGAAATGCCCAGCAAGTTGTGCGCAATATTATATAAAAATGATTTTCTGTCGATCGGTGCGATAATCCGTAGATGCAAATCCGATCGTTTAATCCAGAAACATAACACAAATGGAGGTATCTGGTTTTCAGGTTTCTAAACATAAGTTCAGATAATAAATTATTTTATTTTATTGTCTATAATATAAAATATATTTACACATCAATATTATAATTGGAAATATTGTTATTTGATGAACTGTTTTGTATTTGATACGTTACCTGTATATATTCATTATAGACTCCTTGATATTATTCAAATATTGATAACTTATATCTTATCAAAAAATTGATAAATAAATATGCTTTTATTTAACTTTTTTGTAGATCAAAAGCTGTGATCTAACTACATATAATTAATTTGCCTACTGGTATTAATTATATGAGAAAATAGTCTTAATGACTTTTATGACATCGGGTAAAATGACATAGTGGTATGTCGTTTTACCCGAGTTATAATTTATACATTAAATACATACTTACCTACCAGTGTCACAAATACTGCAGGTGAAAGAAACCCCTGATCCTCTCTCAAATCATAACAATTGACACAAAGCCAAACGATTTGGTTATAATTTTATTTTTAAAAATAATCGATGACCTTTTTTTTTGCTTATTAACGTGTTAACATACCCGGAAAAAACACTCTTTCAAAAACTTTAAATAAGCAAAATAAAAACAGATCATCAACATTTTTCTATAGGCCCTCTAATATTGGCTTCCACACCCATCAACATATTAAATTTAAATTTAGATTTTTTTTTTTTTTTATAAACAATGGTATCAAATTATATTTGTAGAACCAAACGAAAATCGTGGTTAAAAATTTAGTTTAAATATTGTTAAAATGTACTTTTACCCTTGATTAAAATTAATTTAGTAGAGCCTTTATGAATATTGTATTAGTAGTGGTTTAAATTTACTGTTAAATATTGTTGCAGATTATTTAATTAAATTAAATAACAAAAAATCAATTAAATTAAACAACCAAGAAATAATATTTGTATATATTTGATGAAAATAGGTAGGTATATCATTTTTCCTGACCCAAATTTTATAATAATAAAATTACATAGTACATCATTTTAAAAAAATTAAGTTTTTTGAAAAAATAATTAATTTTTAGAAATTTGTTTGTTTATATTTGTGTAGACGACAGAAAGTTTCGAGTTTCAGCTTAAAATATTAACTTTCAAAAGTCAAGTTTAAAAAATGGTATGTCATATTAAGCCTGTCACCCCCATATTGTTTAAAAATACGTTTAAAACCCAGGAATTCAGCACGCTAGTAGAGTGAGATTTCCTACACATCGTTTGGTCAAAACAAAACAGTTTTATGTCTGCATTTTTCAAAAACTCTTCGCATACTATATGACTAGTCTATCTTTTAAGCTTACACCCGTAATCTTACGACTAATATTAAAAACTAACAAAAATATGAAAAAAAAAATAGTTCTGTGTAATAAAGACTTACACATTTGTTAGTTATTGTATGAGTTAATGAGTGAAAAGAACGATTTTGATTATAAAAATAATAGTACATTCGATACAGTTCTATGTTGAAGAATAAACAATGTTGTTAAAAGAAAACAATAATTGTGTGTATATATCATACGACATTACTGATACTGCAAACACAATAATATTGTAATTTAAAGAATAAAATGAAATGACATAATGAAAGTTAGGTTAAAATGCTACGTGTTTAACATTAACGTAAATGTTAAGTTAAGTTAATGTAAGGTTAGGTAATTTTAAACACGCTCTCTAGATCCGATTCTCGTGATGCGATTACAGTATTGCACGTATTATTGCTTTTATTTTTGTTTAAGGTTTTGTTTTAAGCCGTGATACTCGTTAGTCGTTATCAAGTAACAACATAATCATAGCCATTATCATGGCATTCGGGTATATTATCAATCGTCTGATCGGGTAAACAAGAAATAACCACTATTTTGTAAAAGTGTTCACAACTAGTCTATTGGTATCATTTCAATAATATTGTATATCACAAAATTATGTTCTGTGATCATGATTGATGACAAAAATGTTCCATTGTGCATCAATTAATTATTTAAAAATAAAAAATATTTTAAGGATAGTACTCTTTTATTCTAACTCAATATTGTTTTGGTTTTTGATCGGTTATTAACTCTGTGTTACTTTTTTGCATTTATCTATTGATATTTTATGATAAACTAACAGTTTTAGCAATTATTTGCTAAAAATATTTGAAAAATAGTTAAATTATTAGCTATTTAATAACAACAACAAAAAATGATATTGACCAAGACTATTTTTAAATTTTAAAACATATTTAAATATATTCAAATTATTGAATTTAAATTTTTCTTACAATCTCATAAAAATTGCCTATACAAAACCCCTTAAAAATTGAGTATACGACTTCCTCTTGAACATAGTATTTGATAAGCCTAATATGGATGATTTCCAAATTTATGGTACATCCGTTCACATTGATATCATAAATTATATAAAACGTAACTGCTATATAGGAACTATATAGATAATGTATACAAATAAGTATATAGTCATAAACCGTCATCCTTTACATAAAAAGTAGTCACGAAACAATAGATATGAGAGTTTTAATTTTAGAAAATGATTGTGATAAGTTTTTTCGAAAAAAAAAAAATTTGTTATTTATCGGTAAAAGTTAGTATGTCTAACTTACGTTAAACGTTAAACTGTTACAATATAAACATATAAATAAACCCTAACCTAAACATATAAAATAAATATCATAACGTGTACTTGGCGATGTGTACGAAGAGAGGGTCGATGGCACGCGATATTTTAATAGAACGATTAACAGTTCAATTGTGGGTAAAACCGGCACGTGTGTCTGATATTATCTAATTCAAAATTGTGTAAGTACCGAGATTTAAGATAATATGGTTGTCCATCCATCAGTCATAATGTGACCAACAAAGTTAATCTAACATATGATTTACGTAAGGCCAGCGTTCCAAGCGGTATAAATAATAACTCATTATCACAGTATATTCTTTTGAATTATTATCATTATTTTGAATCGTGTTAAATCTACAGAATATATATTCTGTGTTGAAACCACACCAAAACTATTTAAATATAATATATAATATTTCATTTATCAGTTCTGTTTGTCATTTTGATATTATGTTGGAATTCTCAAGAATTTCTTCAAGGCTGGATTGAGGAATTTTATTCATTTTGTCTTTTACATGCTTCAACTCATTTTGAAGACGATTCATTTTTAAAATTTCTCTATTATGTAATTTTTTTAAACTATTTTAATATTTTGTAATTTGTTTATAGTTTTCATTTTATTGGGAGAAAAAAATGGTCTTATATTTTGTTCAATTTTTTGTCGAAATCTTTTATTTTTAATTATATACCATACAGGTTTGCATTATGTACACATAATACTAAAACAATTTTTTTTAAAATTAATATTACATTATCAATATCATAATTTATAATAAATTTTATCATAGAAAATAACAATATAATAACCTATCAGCAGTTTCGTCTTCAGTTAAAATTGAGCAACACTTTAAAATTTAAATGCCTCCACATGCCATAAGACTCTAAACATTGAAGACTAATCGACGAATAAATTAATGTTATTCCATTCATTTAATGATCAATTTATCTGTTAAGGTAGAGACAAACTTTGATTTCATCAAAGATTTTATATAAATATTCAATATTATTAAATGTGTCTAGCAAAAGTTAGAATTAAGACTAATGTCTTCAAAGAAAAAATTTTTTGTATATTTGAGTCTGTAAAAAAAATAAGTATGACCATTTTATAACGCAAAAATAAATATCTTAATATATATTTTATTGTTGGACCATATCATATATTATATTTAACATTTACATATATTATTTTTTGTATATTTACTTTCAGTTAAAATTTATTGTTACTTACCATTACTGATGTTAATTTATTACATAAATTAAAATTAATAGGTACTGCTCCTTCTCGGAGTCTAGGTTTTTTAAACACAGCTAAAGCAATATTTTTGTTATAATTTTTTGTATCATATTATTAAATGTAAAATAAAAAAATTTATAATATTGAATTACTGTATACTTATTGAGTCCTTAACCTGACATCCATGTATTAATAATATTGTCTTTTGAAAATGGATAAAACATATTCGAGAGGAAATTTTAAAAGTAATACCTAAAGCTTTCTGTCATTGTGATCTCAAAGGATCAGTCTTTGGAACAGCAAATGTACCTACTGACTTTAGTATACCTATACTTTTGAGGACAATTTGGAACACAGCACAACATTATAAAATAATAGGATTAAATAAATTTTAATAAAAAAATAAAAATAAAGAATATATAATATAGATATATTTTTATTATAATTTAATGATATGTAATACACAATATTATAAAAATATATATAATAATACATAATATAAAATTTGTTGACTTCTTCTTGAAGATAATGTAGTATATAGAACATCCAATGTGTATTCAAATAACAGATTTATGTTATAATATTCTAGATGTATTCGGGAATAAATTAATGGTTAAATATAATAGATTTAACGTATTGTGTAGTATTCAATTTTATAATATTATATTATTTTAAATTACGGTTGTGATAACGTTGGTGAATGGTGAGATGATATGATAATAGTGATAATACGAGTATACGTCCGTGATTCTGATTTAAACACTTATAAGCACTAGTAGTACCTACGTAAATCAGCTGTTTCTAATTTTGAATTAACTTTGTTGCTGTAAAAACGAGAACATTATCATAGACCGACGGGCAATGATATTATCTTAAATCGTGATAAGTACCGAATTATCTAATTTTTGTTTCTTCAAAGTCCAGTTTGAAATAAATATTATATATATATTTAACTTAAAGTAAATAAGTACCTTCAATTTTCGTATTCAATATTTCTAAATTATAAAACAAAATACGGTGAAAATGAATATAATATATTATATAATATTATAGATAGGTATATATTATATTGTAATTTATTTCAAATAATAATTTTTGTTTATAATAAATTTTCATTTTGTCATTACGAATAAAAATAATGAATTGTCTAATATACAAAATATCAACCACTGATAAAAAATTAACTTTTTCATTAGATAACATTTCAATTTAACTATTTTTTGGTAATTAATTAAAATTACCTTTTATTTGATTTTAATTTTAAATGTTTTATTAATTTTTTTACTCTTATTACTCATCATGATGGCATGATAATCAATTGTAACATTCGTAGAAATACTTAACTGCACCAAAAAAGATGTCCAAGTTGTTTTTGGAAAATGTATATTCATTTTGTTCAAGTCAAAAGTAAGGATTGTAATTTTATTCTCATTGGAAATTATTTTTTCATAGTAAGAAATTTAATTGAAAACAAAATTATTATAAGTTAAAATAGTAATAGGTACGTTTTTGGTCAATTTTATTGATAACTTTTTTTATACGTACCTATATAAAAAATAAAACCTATTAAATAAGTAATCTGTATTTTCAAAAAATAAATAAATAAAACTATACTCTTTACTAGTAATTCATAAAAAAAAAACCATTCTAATCCGATAATCCTTAGGTTTTACCTATAAACATGAGCATTATGTTTTGAATTAAACACACAAACATTTAAAAACAAAATGTATATTATTTTTTTTGTAGTCCATAAGACATCAATAATAATATATTTAACGATGCACAAATCATCACAAAGAAATTAAAATATTTTCATTATGTAGTTATTTTCTGGTGGGAATGAATTAGTTGAAAGTCATATATGGTTTTCGTGCCAAATAAAAGAAAAAAATTTAAACGAATTTTGTGATATTCATGTGATTATGTGTTTGAATATTATTTTGGTCAAAATTCTAGAATATAATTTTTTTTTTTCCACTGACACTTAACAAATTTATTGACGTTATGGAAAATTTAAAATTCAGCAATACGATTGTTATTATATTATGTGACTATTAAATATTAAGGGACAACGTATATGTAAAAATAATAATAATATAATATTTATAACCTTTTTTGTCAACTTCTATTGTCGATAATCAT
Organism: Pemphigus obesinymphae; assembly: GCA_025469235.1. Classification (NCBI taxonomy): domain Eukaryota; kingdom Metazoa; phylum Arthropoda; class Insecta; order Hemiptera; family Aphididae; genus Pemphigus; species Pemphigus obesinymphae. Next base: position 23,845 of record JAIPRL010003815.1, on the reverse strand, counting down.
GATAACAACTTTTTATGGACTTAAGAATATTTGGACTCTATAGAATAAAGATATCAATTTAATATGTTGTATATAGATGTCAAATTTTGAATTTTAATTTCATTACTTTTCAATCAAAATTAAATGAAATCACATCACTTGATTGAAACCTTCAATCAGACAATATGTTATTCGACCGAATAACACCTTTGAATCATATACTTTTCGATCACTTGAAATTTGACTAGGGTGACCCTAGTCAAATACGTCTGGTTTTTGGAGGTAGGATCCCGTTTTTGTCCCGTTTATATTTACCATATTCAAACCGATCGCGATTTATGAAATTTGGATAGAAAATTATTACGATATTCACTTTCTTTTATTATTATCTCGGTTTTAAATTTTCGAAATATGGTCATCGTCATTCGCGGCTCATGTTCGATCGGATAACAAATTTCGTTATTTTTTATTTATTGTAAGATCAAAAATGTCGAGTAATTAATGCATAGGTATAAAAATGTTCAGACATAATTTTAGACTGAATCAATTTCAAGGTAGGTTATATTATAAATTATATAATAATATACTGTTAAAGTTTTATCACTTTGAAAATACGTTCCATGTTAAAAATTGAGTATTAATCATATAATATTAGGTAGTATCTACCTATCAACATAAGTTTTTCTCTGAACAAAACCTAATTGTTTAGCGTTATATTGAAATTTCGTGAAACGATTTCTGAAATCTTTAAATTTTAATCCAGAATATTGGTAAAATTATATCCCCTCCCGTTCTCCGAGGACCATAGATATTGCATGCCCTATTCAGTGAAAATCACTGGGCACGCCACAACTATGTACAATATATTAGTCTAATCGTCTTCTTAATTTGCACGCCCACGTAATACCATAAAATATTCATAAAATGGACAGTTTAACCGCGTAAACGAATTCGCCATTCAGCTATATGTTTTAATATTTACGACTACAGGACATTTTGGTTTATATTGTTATTACTATATCGTACAGGTATCGTAGTGTCGTAGTACCTAAATAATTTATATAAGTAGGTTTATATATAAACGACAGCTGTACGTTATATAATGTAATACTTTAACCTCGGACCTTCTATTAAATTATCAACTATACTGACTCGTACACTTTCCCATGTCACGGATACCCTGTACACGTACTACCTATACTATTATTTAATAATTATTTCATTACTAATGAATCGGCCATTAAAAGCCTATTCATATGACGTGTCAATTGGAATGACCAAAGCACCGAAAAAAGATTACTAACACGATTCAAACAGAACTGGTATCCGAAAAATTATTATAACCAATATAATATTATGTACGAAAACATTTTTATATATTAGGTATATAATTTTATTTTATCCCCATAAACATTTAAACATTTATTAAACCTTGTATGCAACCGTTTAATGTAATGTTTAACATTAAATAAACTGTGAATACTTTTCGATGAACCTTGTTTGAAAAATTGTTGATGGTTCATACAACATTGAATGGCAAGGTTCAATGCAACCGTTCTCCTAAACACCTCCTCTCAAAAAAAAAAACTTGCAAGCAACCACGCATTTTTATTGTATTCTCCCCTCTATCATTATTATTGCACTACCTTATAGGAGCGTGTTTTTTTTTGTTTTTTTTTTTTCTGTAAATTTTGCAACAAATCTTAATTCCGGCGATTGGATTCAAACCTCCGACCATCACTTACTTAACAATAATTTATGTACTCACGTTTAACCGACCGAGCTACAGTCCAACGATACAAACATGGTCAAAATATCCTAAGTACATATAAATGCTCCAGTAATGGTATACGATTACGGGCACGGCAGAGGAGAAATTTTTTGAATCGCCGCAGCGCATAATTCGATGGCAGTCACAAAGAACTCGGACCGGTGGCAAAATGTGTTGTACACTAAGGTATATAACATACTAAATGTCAATTTTTTGGGTAGTCCAAAATTAAATTTTGAATTGCTCATAATTCAAGGAGAAGTAAACTTAGCGCCTCACGGTTTAATCTAGCCCCACTTTAGTTAAAAACCTCTGGTATATAGGTACCCATTAGAAGGCAGGGGAAGTACATAGTCCCGGCTGGAGAATACCAAAAAAATTACTTTTAGTATGGTATATACCGGAGTGTATAACACATTTCGGACATCAGATCGAGTGCGATTTGACTAGATACTATTAAATTCGCAATAACCATTCAAAAATGTCCCCTCCTTCATCGTGCCTATATTATAGTAAACTATTCTACGGGCAATTACCCCTCATTCCCAAAAGACCTTTGTTGCAGGTAGCCGAGAAGTGGACCTATGTTTTGGTGATTTTAGAAACGCCTTTCCTTTTTTAAACTCAATATCCATAGGTGCTTATAGGCCATGGGATGTTAGGGGAGAGACATATCCTCCTGAAGAATGACTTTATAATGATTTATTGCTAAAACTGGTAGTTTATAACATGAAAATATTACAGTGTATTTAGGTCTACCCCCTTCAGAAATTTATCCTATAAGCGCTAAACATTGAAATATGAACAAAATGACAAATGTTAAATTAAACCATGTTTTTTAAAGGTTATGTTGTATATTAATTTTTAAATATTCAATGAAATATCATCCTACATAAAACTTTAAACATTAATTATTTTACATTCATTTAATGTTTATTAAACCTTTATTCTTAAACATTCAACTATTAACGTTACATCAAATGTTTATTATTAAACATTTAACTATTATCATTACATCAACATTTATAAGATTATATAATATTTAAGTATTGGGATTTTTATTAAACAATATTGTAATATATAACAAAAAAATGTGACAAAAGTCATAAACGAATAATTAAAAAAAAATATTTAACCAAAACTTGAAAAAGACGCTTGATAGAGTTTAAATTGTAATAAGGGGGTGTTCAAGTATTACGTGAACACCTAGGGGAAGGGGATGTCTGTCGTATGCTTACATCAGCAGTAATAAAAAAATATATATCAAAATATGTACTTATTTTTATCAAAATATGTAAAATAAAATTCAAAATTCTAATAAAATTTTTAAACTACTTTTAATTAATTTATATAAAATTTGGATTTTTTTTTTATTAAATAGATGGGGGATCATCGAACATATGATGACGTAATGAAGTAGGATGCATAATATTTGCTGACAAGGGTGAGGAGGGTTCGAAAAGTCAAAAATGTGCCGACAAAATAATTGTTAACCTTTAGGTCGTCATAACACGAAACACTAAAATCTGTCAATAAAATAGGTATATACACTTAGTCATAACGCTAAAAATTGAAAATTTGATAACATTTGAAATATCTTGGGAATAAACTATATAAATTTAATTGCTTATTTTACAGATAGAAAAATATTTAAATCGTTATAACGTTATAGATATGCATGCTTATTTATAGGATATAAGAGATCTTTTGATTATAACTGAGTGATCCAAATAGATAATAAAGTTCACCTATTCTATACAAATATTTGTACTTACTAAAAGTGGCATACGAATGTAATAAAAGCCTGCTTACCCATACCCAAAATACTCCAATATCTCAACGTACTATTATGGTGACACACTGAAGCGTATTATCTGTGGGCATACAAAAATACAAAAATCCAAGTCCAAAAAATATAAAAATAAAAAAATTTCAGTTTAATACAATTTCAATATCTAATAATTAAAATCAGATGATAAATTCACCCATCGATATAAAGATAATCGCATAAAATTATATGCATTTAAATAAAATATAAAATTTACCTATTATTAAATATTATCAATAAAATTAATTAATTGTTATAGTTAATATTAGTAAAATGTAAAAATAAGGATTTATAGATTATAAACAAGATTAATTGCATTAAATATGATTAGGTATAACATAATATTTGATGACAAGACTTTAATTACATTTAACGGTTAATTTATTGTTTGTCCGTGTAAATATATTTATATATTTTTATAAAATTTAGGTACCTATAATTAAAACGATTTTTTATTTTTTTACTTTGGCACTTGAATTTTATTATATTATATAATAATTTATAATAGGATTATTTAATATATTAATTCAAAAGTGTAATAATTATTACATACTTAAATATTACTACCTAATGTTAAATATCTACTATCTATATTTTAAATTTATTTTAATTTTTACATGTTTTTTTTAACAAATTATTTTTTATGAATTATGTTTTAGACTACTGTATTTTAGACGAACTATTTCGTATACGTTTTGTAATAATATTTTTTTTTTTTTATAATGCATTACAAAAATAACGGAAAACCCAATAAAAATAATTATTAAAAAGGAATAATAATAATATTATTATTCGAAGAACAGTAATTATAATAATTATGTTCAGCATATTAATTTTTTTAAACATAATATGATAATTGGAAATAATTGACGTTAATATTATAAGTGATATTCTTATAGGTTTTTTTTGGTAATAATTTATTCAATTTTAATTAAAGTGAAAACGATTCATTTTTTTTTATAATGATATTGATGCATTTGTGAAAAGAAACATATTTTCCTAAATAAGATTTATGAACTACAGATAATATTATAGGTAGGTAATATATTATTATAATACATTTTGTGACAATATATTTTAAAAATAAGAACATAATGTGTTGGAAATAACTTATAAATATTTACATAAGTGTAATTTTTGCCATTATTCACGCCAATTTATTAAAATGTTGTAAAATATAATATAATGAGTAATGCTTTTTTTCACTTCCATTTCAAACGAATTTCTCCGCCGATGCGACGTTTATCTAATTTATTTTTACACCTCGTGCAAATCTCATACCTCCAATATGCAAGATAATATCAAAAAAAAAAAATAAATAAATAAATAAATAAACAAACAAAAAAAAAAAAAAAAAAACAAAATAAATTAAAAAAAACGCTGTTTATACCGCATAATGATTTACGATGACAATATTATTTGCATATATTATGATCAGAATATCAATGCCGAACACTAATGAAATTTATGTACCGAGATTTGCAAAAGCGTACATTGTAAGATGTGATTTTATAATTTTTAAACCACAGACGCTTGTAATATAGAAGAGGAACCCGACCGGTTTCCGACTGCCGGCTACCTGTTGCAGGTCAGTCGAAACCAAGTATAAAATAATACAGACACGCATATTATACAGATAATAATAGTATTATTATCGACTGGAAAATGTAAATAATTCAATAACATTATAATTTTTTTTTTTTTTTTTCGTACACTGTAGTAAAAAGTACTATACCTACTTCAAAACAGAAATTCCAATAATGCCGGAGAAAATATGTAAATATATGTTCACCCTGGGAAAACTTTTAATTTAATTTATTGATTTTTATTGGCATCCAATGTGGTTATAGTATCCAAAATTTGAATGAAGTATATTATTATTGAAACGTAAAAGTAAGTATTAGGTATAATAAAAAATAAAAAAACGATCCAGACAAAGGTGGTCCACTATGCTGTCTGAAATTATAGGCACACAGATATATTTGCAGCAATCGAAAAACGAATCCAAATTAAATTCAGTTCGATTAAAGTGTATTGTCTAAGTTCGTTACCGTTTTATTATTATAATAAAGAATAAAACTTTATTTTAAAAAAATTATTTTATAATAAATATAGTATTGTAGTACATAGTATTGCTATGTATAATGTATATATTATACTATATTTTAGTAGCAGTGGCGCATTTATACTATAGGAAGAACCATACGGGATTGATCCTCCTGGAACTTTTTTTTTAACAATATCTACTATTTATGAAAAAAAATTATACAAATATGAATGAGAATTTCATGATTACCCGACATCTACGTAAAAAATTACCCCAAATCCATAACATAACACTTTATTTAAAGGCACTAGTGTGCCATAAAAATAAAACAATATAAAAATTATTTTACGTCTTGAATACTATATAGTACGATTCTAGTAAAAATAATTTAGGAGTTTTGAACATCAATATAAAAAAAAAGCCGGGAAGCATATCGCACGTTGGGTAGGATTATGATGACGGATATATTATATATCAAGTCTTATAAACTTAAATTAAGTCTACTATGAATTACATTTCTCTAATTTGCATATTGCTATTAATACTAATACTCTAGAAATAGGTAAAAATGTTTGAAATTTTTTTTTTTAATATAAATTTCAAGCCTCCAGCATCAATATATACCTATTATACAATAATATATAGTTATGAAAAATTTTTACCACAATCGTGTTTTCCGATTTTTATGCAAATTTTTTGATAGTTTTTTCTTACGCGTTTATCGAAACAATTAAAAAAAATCGAAAAATGACCGGTTTAAAGTACCAATTAGATGAAATTTGCTACGGGAAACTAGGTAAGCTTTTCTGGTAGAACTTTTGGGTACAGACATAAAAACAAAAAAAAATTTTAAAAATACGTCATCGTAAAACCAATACGTTCCTCGTTTGCTCAGAATCTAAAATATCATTAAGTTAACCAAAATTTCTTTTTACATGATAAAAATAAAATCAATATTTTAGTATTTTTTATCAGTTAAAAAAGTTATACCACTAGTAGTGTCCTTTCAAATACAAATACACATTTCAATGTGATAGTTAATATACTGTACTGACTAAGCAGTATATTAATACTACCATAAATTACTAATGTGTTCTTTTTTCTTAAAATTATAACTTAAGATAAGAGATAGGTATAAGTTTTCTTAAATCTGATAAGAAGAAATATTTATAGAATTTCATATCAATCCTTCAAAAAATTAAGTAATAGTAAATGTGCCAGCCTGGACTAATAAAATTGAATATGTATTTAAAATAGTACCGGAGAATATTTAGATTTTCTCATTCCTTGCGCTCTCATAACAAATAGCTTTTAATTATGTAATAAAAAAACACAGCTACTAACGCAGTGGTCATTAATAAACTACTCGTTGTTTATATACATTTATAGTTACTAAAGTATAGTAATAACCTTAATAAAATATTTATACATATATATAGGTGGGTACACAAAATACAGAAAAAAATTTGATTAAAAATATTAATTAATGATGATATTATAAATAAGTATAATTCAAATAGGTACCTACCTAAATGAATAAAATGAAAAACGTTATACGTTTCGTTAAATAGTAAGAATATCGTTAAAACTGGTTTATTTTTAAATAGAACATTATTGTTAATATACCTAGGTATATTATTAAAAATATCTATGAATTGTAGTTTATTAGGTAGGTATATTTAAACTATCAAGTTTTTAATTTAAATATATAATGATAAGAATTTACCTTATAAAAAGGTAAAATTTAAATATAGTTTAAAAATATTTAGGTAAAATACCTAAATTACATTATTTACAATCCTTATTACATATTTACTATGAAATTGTATCTTTTTGGTTAAGTTACACTGATTTTAATGAACAATTTCAATTCTTATAATTTTTAATAAAACTGTTTTTGCTGAACATAATAGGACTACGTTGCTAATAAAATATTGTCTTAACTGAAATTTAGATAGTTTGTTGAAAAAACCACGAGACTTAGTTTAGAAAAAATTTTAATTTCAAACCGTATTGTCGATCGATTCATTAACATGTTTACTTACTTAGAATAAATGGAGGCAAATTTAATATAACAAAAAAAATTTGTTTTGTAATAAAAAAATAAAAATATAAAAATACAATTTTTCGTTTTCATTCGTCAATACACAGTTAAAACAAAAATTAATTTAAAAAAATCCCTCATTTGAACCCGAGTAAACATATTAGTGAATCAAAGTCCATTTTAAAAATTAATATCCACCAAACCCATTCCTCACAGTTTGGTCATTTTATTTTATTGTTTTATATTATTATGCACAGAGGTTAAAATGATGACTAAACATTGATAACTTGGGCCTGCGCGTATTAAATAATCTAAAATGCAAAGTGCTCGTAATATCGGCAGTTGACGTATAGATACTGATTTACAAAATATATTAAGCCATTAAAAATCATTGGAGTCATTGAATTTATTGAAGTCATGAAATCTGCCAGTCTCGCATTCCATGGATGAAACAAAATTACTCTCATGTTAAGTTGTCTATACTCGGTTACTTAGAACAAAACCGATTACAGCCTCCATAATGAGCAGCGTTGAGCCCAGATAAGTACATTTTTATTTATCTTGATAAATGATGATTAAAGTAAAATGTATCTAAATAAATATCTATTATCAAATACAACAACTCGTTAGTAGAATTCACTTTACAATTCGTATACATTGGTTTACGTATGTATTCGAAAATAATAATGTTAATTATTTATTTTAAAAATATTACACGTACGGCGGAAATTGGCGTTCGCTTTTTAGAAGATAGTCGTTCAGTCCTAAATTATTTCCGATGAATAGGTTGACAAAACAAGTAATCTCGAACTTTTCTTAGATTTATTTAAGACTTGGAACACCGCTACGCTCGGTTCTCATCTGAGTATAACAGGTTTTTTACAGTATCACTATAAATTTGATCAAGATTTAATAAATATTTACCATCAAATATTAAAATATGGCTATAAAATAAAAAAGTATAATATAATGGTAAATACATACTCTGCACATACCTACCTATAAAAAGTCGCTCTGACTTTTCGTTCTGGAATTTTTATATAACTATTGTAGTCAGGTCGATAAGTTCGAAAGTCCGATTAAACATCGTATATATGATAAAAGGTCGCCGAAAGTATCAATATAAATTTAATTCAAATTTTAAAAAATACTATAGAAGTTCTACAATTCTATATTTATTACTATGAGATATAAAACCTACAGTATAGGTACTATAGTATTTAGGTACTCTGTGAATCAGTGGTCAAACTTAATACTTAAATACGGACTCGTCACAGGGTAATATATATTGCATAATTATTTCAAAAAATAGGAAGGTACAAAATTCAATTCAAACGAAAAAAAAAATAATAAGAAATAAGAAATATTAAACAATAAAAGTTACATTGATAAGAAAATATAGGTATTACAATTTCAGATATTGGATAAAAAAACACATAGGTGGAATGAGATTCAAACCGGCCTACCCGTATCGAAAGTTCATTATCATTCCCGTTCGCAAATTTCCCATATCTACATATAACATATACACATATTCGAAATTAATGGGTAAACATGGTTCAAAATATAAATGTTTTAATTTGGTCCACCTACAGCAATAATATATTATCACTTAATCAAATAAAAGGAAACATTTTTCTTGAAATTTAATCTTCAAAAATTTGTTTTAAAATCTATATTTAGCTAAGAATATGTATTTAATTTTTTTTAGAGCATTTTGACTGATAACTCGTTTAATTTTTTTTAAACCTAATAAATTCAATTTATTGATTTGAAAAATATTTTTTAAATGAAGACACTTGCTGTTGTCTTAAATTTCTGAGTGTGAGTATAGACTTAAGATTTAACATAGAATATAGAGGTTTGTCGAATTCAAAATTTAGGCGTCGAACCGAATTGGAACCGAACTTTTAGTTTTAATATCGAATCCAAACTTTATATACTTTTACAACGAAGACCATTATATTAGTTTAGTGGAGGATTTGAACCCATTCCAAAATATTTGAGTTCAAACAATTCGAGTTTGAAGTTCTCCTCGAATTGAAATTTCGAAGTTCCAACTCTTTGATCAAGTTCGGTTTGGCTTGACTTTTTACTACTAATGTTCGACTTTTGAACCCGAACTGAACACTTGAAGATCTGTTCGATTTTTCGAACTTCAAAATGTTCAACCCACCTCTAATAAAACATTATTTCTGTATGATGGATTTTCCGTGTAGCGTACTTTTCAGGAAATATCTAACTATACAATATATTTCTGAGAATGTAAATTAGTTAAACTCTAAAATATTAGCTTCATTACTATTTTCTAATAAAACTACTTACCATAATTACTAATTTCCATATTGGTAGTATAAACAAAATGTTTTAATCTCACAAATGGCATCATAGTAATTTTCACAGTTATAGTGATGACTGCAGAGTTCGAGTGGACAATTTATAGGGTCCTTTTATTCGATTATATCACAGTCGACTAACCTAACAGAAGTTACCACACGTTATGAGTAAGCATAAAAATATGTAAAAACATTTAACAATCAAAATGCATCTGTTCTGTATTATTTTGTCTAAAAAAATACGTTTTTATAACAACGATAATTTTATATATTTACATCATATTTTTAATTTTCTCTTTTTATTTAATGGATAATAATATTATATTATTGAATCCATTTTGTGACGCAGATATTTGCCGCGTGAATCCTGTAATAAAAACGAAATTCGTAAGTATTGTCACAAAATACATACTTAATAATAATGTGAATTTAGCTCTTCGTTGTGAATAATAAGATAAATAATTTTATTGTAAATGGACCTTGTGTCCCTATGAATTATATAAATAAATAAATATTATGCTAAAATATCTACATACTTACTACTGATATTGTGTGTTATGCTTTTTAATATTTTCACATTTTTTTTTCACAATATTTTGATACTAACGATATATTATCACACACACACACACACACACACGTTATTTTAAATCTACACAAACCAAACCGTCTTGTTTATTATAGAGAACTTATCTAAAAAGGCAGTTGGGTATATTGCACATTTTTTTATGTTTAATTCAATACTAACTCGATAATGTTGAAGTTACTATTAAAAAAAGGGTTTGGAAAAGTAACCCATATTTCAACCTACTTCCTTCTTCCCCTCTTTAAAATCGAATTAAAAAAAATCCTTAATGGTGCGTCCATGTCATCAAATGAATATTATCTGAAATTTCCAGTTTTTTACGACCCACTCCCCCCCCTTTTTAAGGTAAAATTTTGAAAAGTTGCCAAAAAAAACTAGGTGTATTCTGATACATAACTCATTTGAATTGGTTGAGTAATTCTTGAGATTATCTACTTTGACAATATAATCAAACACGTATTCCGTTATATATTATTATAGAATACAAAAATAATCAAATTTAAATTTGTTGAGTTAAAAATTAAAATTGTTTTACTTCCATCAATACTCCTAATTATTGATATATTTTTTAAATTTTGGTACCACCAAATTCGAATGTTCATTTTTTTTTTTTTTTTTTTCCGGCTTTACGACCAATTAAGGATCTTTACTGCCAAAACTATCTTCTCCCATTTCTCTATATCACAAGATGTATTTGGTTGTTTCAACAACTTCTTGGACTACTGCATTCCATATTTCAGTTATACTATCTATTCATCTTCTTCGTGGTCTTCTCTTTGGTCTTCTTCCCGTTAACGTCCACGTCATTATTTCTTTAATTAGACGTCCATTTACTCGCCACGTATGCCTGGTCCATTGTATTCTTATACCTTTGATAAATTTTACAATATCTTCCTTTTTGTATAAGTTTTCCAGCTCTGCATTCGTTCTCACTTCCTATTGATGTGTTTCGGTGTTAAATACTAAGCCATGTATTCTTCTTAAAATTTTCCTTTCAAATCTTCTTAGCTCCTCTTCATCACCTTTAGTTTTGGACAACGTGTTACATCCAGAAGTCAGTACTGGTCTTATGTAGCTTACATAAAGTTTTTCTTTGAAATTTTTTGATAACATTTTTGATTTAAAGAGATTTTCTATTGGAAAATAACATCGATTTGCCTCACATTTATTTCTTCGTGCATAATATTTTTGTTATTTAGAGTTAATCTAAGGTATTTAAATTCTTTGATTTGTTCGAATTCATTATTTCCTACTTTAAGTTTGGATCTATCCTCTGACCTTCTTATTACTAACAAGTATTTTGTCTTCTCTGCATTTACTACTAGACCCATATTTTTACTTGCCTTCATTAATTTCCCCAGATTTTTTTGAAATTCTGCTAGAGTCTTTTCAGTGATTTCATAATGATATCATCTGCATATGCAATTTATTAGAATAAAATAATTCTACGTGTAGAAATATTTTATTTCAGACGAAATTAATTTGTAAAAAATTAAATTGTGTTAGAAAGGTTTTTTTTCCTTAATTTACTTCTTCTCTTTTACATTCTCTCAGGATTATTTGAGGTCGGCCACCCTAGTTTTACACTTCCAATTAATTCTATCTTCCACATCTTTTTCACATGCCTCCCCGTCTTCTACGTATCACTAACTATCACATGTCCCCTCTTTTTCGGTGTTCCTCTCCACCTCTTTTCATTAACATTAATTTCCTTTACTAATCTTAATACCTCAGTTTCTTCCTACTTTAATACATGCGCGAGCTATTTTAATCTACTCCCCCTCATTTTTTAAACTATGAAATCTACTCCTTTATACTATCTCTTATATACTCATTCCTTATTTTATCATATCTAGTCACTTCAATCATTCACCTTAATATTCTCATCTCTGCTACACTCATTTGCTGTTCTATCTTCCTATCTACGGCCCAATATTCTGTTCCATACATCATTGTAGGTCTCACCATTGTCTTGTAAAATTTACCTTTAAATCTAATAGGAATTCTCTTTTCACACAAAACACCTGACGCTGCTTTCCATTTCATCTATTCACACTTCCTCCTATGATTCATATCCACTTTGAAGCCACTATCTTTCTGTATAATATAGCCTAAATACTTGAACTTATCAACCTCTCCCACTAAATACCAACTCAACTTTATTTTTAGTCTTTCCCTTTATTTTTGTATTCCTGTAAACTATATTTTCTTTCAACAAAATCATACTCTATGGTCTATATATTTTGTTTTACTCGTAAAAATCCTTAGTTCTTTACTTAAAAGAGCTTCCGTCCAGTCTTCAAGTATACCCTTCACTTCCTCGGGCCTCACTCTTATCAGTACTATATCATCTGCAAACAGCATGCACTATGATACCTCACCCTGTATATTCTTTGTTATTTCATTCATTACTAGGGAAAATAAGTAAGAATTTAAGGCCAAATCCTGATGTACCCACACTCTAACCCTAAAATCCTCACTCTTATACTCACCCCTTCATAATATCTTCAATTACGCTCTTGAAATACCTTAGGTGTATATTTTTTCAAAATAAATAAAATATGTAAAAAAAAAAAAAGAACCAGCTAAATTAAATCTAGGTTATACAATAATAATCTAATTTTTGACAATTTTTGACTGCGCTTATCATTTAAGTAGCAGTATACCACTGATATATAAATTTAAGTTTCTAAAATAAAAAGGCAACTGAACAATTTTATATTGTGGATGAAGTCTAGTCACATCTATACTTGTTATAATTACTATGGTTAATAAAAATCCTGTAATGTTACTTTTAAATAAATATATTAATTATATCTATATATTATATAATATTTTGAATTTCAAAAAAAGATTTTATTTAAACAAAATATTGAGATGATAACTATAAACACCCATAAAGTGATTAATTTAATTAAATGTAAAATTTAAAAATTTTAATTAAAAAAAAATGAACTTTAATGATTAGAAATTAAATTAACCCGAAAGCCTTTTTAGCTAAAAGTTAATAAAAAAATATTTTAATCCTAAAGTGTATAATTGAAATAAAATATTAAATAAATTGGATTAAAGAAAGTTTATAATTTTATTGTCCATTGGAGAAATTGGAATTTACATTTTAATAATAATTACTTAAATAAATCGTTTGCTCCCCAAATTTAAACAAGTTAAATTAGTTAGATAATGGAAAATAAATTAAAAAACTGAGTTAATAAAATAATATCTCAACATTCAATTTTTAGTTATAGTTCATGACTGTTTTTGGCGATTTGTTTACATATTTTCCAACTTTGTTAAGTTATTTTGATATTTTCGATTATATCAGTACACCTGTGTGTCGTTATTACTCATATTTTTTCATTTTTAAAAGTTTAAAATAATGACTTCAGATAAAATAAGTAATTGTAAAAACTATGTGAAAATGTACAAAGTAATTGTATTACAAAATAAACAGCATTGTATAATATATTATATTATAGGCACTATATACCTACTGTCAATCACTGTACGACGTCAATCCAAATAATTTAATGTCGCGTCACATTATACGACCTGTACACAATACAATGTATACAACATGCTTATAATATATTTAAGACATGAAATGTAATATATGGTACCTACTGGTAAGCATCGAATAAAATAAACCACAGTGGCACATTATAAAGCTTGAATATAAATTTATTTTTAATCGTCAAAAGACCGAACGATGTTCAATATGTTTGTGCATATTAGTACTTATTGTTTTATGCAAGATAAAAGATAAAAAAAATTCCCTCCTTGAAAGTTTTTATTCAGAAAATATATAACGTTATTACTTATTACATACAAAAATTAATTTACCCTTAGTGCGTCTTCTATTAAAAAGAAAAAAAATCATACAACTATTTTGAGGCGCCTATTAGGGCAGTACTTTCGTAAGAGCGACATTTTTATAAAAGGGATTTTTAATCAATTTGATTTTTAATGTAATCAATCATTACAAATCAAAATAAAAAAAATAGTTTACGACCTTTTTGCGGCTTATTTACTTAGTAATTTTATTTTAAGAGTGACAAAACTTGGTTTTGGCTAGAAAAAAAAAAATAAAAAAAAATAAAGCCTAGTAAATTAAATGTATTTCAATTCCTCTTTATATTTATAATCGTTGATTTATAATTATTTTTTATTATCTAAATTTGGGATAGTAAATTAGCGGTCAATAGGCCCCATTGTCACTTTTTATCTGGCCTCAACTATCGTTTGACATTTTTATCGTCGAAAAATTTACTTCAAAATTTATAAGTAAATTGATTATTGGAATAGTTAACTGAGACAAAACATTGATTTAACTATATTAGTTTTAATAACATACATTAAATATATTTTAAATATTAAATTATATTGTTTTAGATAATAATTATAGAAAAAAATTCCTCCACAATCATTTAAAAATTGACTCTATTATTACTTTGAGTTTCATCTTTCTGCTCTAAATCAATATTAATTTCTTTGGCTTATTTACATAATTATACTTTATGTTTATAGATGATAGATATACACATTTTCTCGTAAATTTTAATTAATTTCACCTATTTCTTTATATATTTGATAATTTTTTAATTTTTTTTATTTGTATTAAGTTTGATACAAATAATTGACTAGGTAGGTATGGTTTAATTTTCCATTTAATCTTTGATATTTTTTAATTTATTGCAAAAACTCCTAAATCAAAGCACATTTTTAAGTTTACTATAATTCAAGTTTTGAACACAGAGGTTCTGTGCATTTGTTTATTTTCATTTAGCACTTCATTATGGATATAAATATTCTATATTTCAGGGTGAATTTTTGTAGCATATGCTCTTATTTTCCTTTTCTAAGACTGTCATTCAGATGTTATGTTTTTTCAATGTATAGCTTTATTAATAATAAGTAATTATAAGGTTAGATTTCTATAGATTCTCTGTTAAATATCGTTAACTTTAGATATTTTATTGAATAGGCAATAAATAATATTATGTTATACAGAAGACTTTATTTTGTATGTAGACATTTTCCATTAGTCCTACTAGCCGTAAAAATTTACAATAGGTAATGACTGTATCGTAAAAACATTTATATTGTTTGAAAGCATTTTAAAACAATAAAAATAATATACTATTACCGTTAAATTAAAAATAGTAGTACTGGAACGAGAACCTTTTGAAAACCACTGAACCAAAACCAAATCTGAACCCTGATTTAATATTTTGAAAAACATAAATTAGTACTGATATTTGACAATGAAGTTTTGTTTATTTATAAAAATTTCAATTCAAATTTCTATTAAACATAATTATAATATAAAAAGGTAGGTACTTATTTATCATAATGAATGCTGTTTAAAAATACTTGAATAATCCCTAAATAAATTAACAACCTTGTTCATACGGAGAATAAAACCTGCGGTATCTTATAGATACTATTATCACATCTTATCAGTCATCTTTTTTAAACTTCAAAAAACCGTTGAAAAGGCAATTTTGTATAACAGAATAATTCTGTGAGTTAAGAACTTTGTGGGTATTTATTTAAATTATTGAAATAAATACCCACAAAGAAAATTTAAAAAAATTATAACTGAAGTAATAAAGATCTTAAAGATTTCAAGCTGATATACTATGCATATAAAGCGAAGAATCAGGTGGCAGGACACCTAAATAATTATAATATGACTACAATATTATTAACTAAAATTTTTATCTATTCAGACAATTATTAATGTTCAAATTGAAAAAATATGAAAATATAACATTTATAAATATTATTTAGTTCCGTAGTTAACAATGAGGAGTAGCATTGACATTATTGTATATTTTAAGAAAATATTAAAATACGATAATATGAGGGAAGTCCTCCCCATTTTCTTCAAGCGTATTCAACCTATTCTTGTTGTATATTATACGTTTGATGAAGATAAACATAATTTAAATCTAATAACACACATTATTCTTATTAAGTCTACTATTAAAATAACTTTAATTATTAGCAATGTTAGGAATCAATTCAAGAAAAATCAATTTTGGAACCGCAACCTTATATTTAAATTATTTAATGCATATCTGTAGGAATCCCTGCATTCATTATGGACTTTTTAGTATTATAATTTAACCCTTCGATAATATTTAGTGGACTTTTTCGTTAAATATTAAAATAATCTGTTCTAACTGTTACCTAAATTAAAACCGAACGTATATATTTCATTTTTTTTTCAATTAGAACTGAAACTGAAATCATTAATACTATTTTTATAAAAATAAAATATAAAAATAAATATTGTTCAGAAAAACATTCCAATATTCTTCAATTATTTGATTTAGTATTTTATTTATTTATCACATTTCATTTATATTCAAAATGGTAAAATATTTTCACAATTTATATTCATATGTTTATACTAGCAATCATATAAAGTGTGAAATATCGTTACTGCATATATTTTGAGGCTATGAGAACGTATTTCATTGTAAATAAATATCCATTGAATATATTCGATAACGTGAATATTGTGCAAAATTGTACTAATTTGATATTTTGAGGAAAGTTCAATCTCTTAGTTAGTGATTGAACGCGTATGCGCGAAAGAACAAATACAAAGTACCCAGATGTTTTTTAAAATACCAATTTTTCAATTTTTCAATTTTTTTTTTTTCGAAAAGTTTATAATATTAATTTGCATATAAACCAAGATACGTCCGTAATATTTTCAAAATCGTTATGTGCATGGTGTACAGAGGCCGATAACGCTTTAAAATGTGAAACCGATCGTATATGGGCAAAATTTACATTGACGATTCGTTAATTTCGCGAACAACGTTCCGATAACCGTTCACCAGCTGTATATACATTGACCCGTACATTACGCTATTATCACATACGCCGCCAAGACAGTAAAAGGGTTCCGATAGAAACGAGAAACCCGAAAGTCCCTTTGAACGTTATGAATTATAATAGCCGGTGGAAAATGTTCGTCGTCGTTGGCCCTTACGCGCCGGCCGTGACGAGGTGAAGCACACTTCGAGCACAAGTCGATTTCGTTTGTAATTCGACACGAAAAGATGCGACGAGCGCCGCTGCGAGGTGGTGGCGTATCGTTTACACGATCAAAAAGTGCGCCATAAAATAAGCGTGTTGGGAACGAGTGGGAAATAAGGACGAAGGAACAGGAGCGATTTCGCCAAAAATACGCGCGCGCGCACACACACATATACACAAACACGACACGATACGGTCGCCACAACTTCCATTCATCCCCCCCCCCATCCATCCCGTTTCTCCGTCCTTGGTCCTCGGTCCTTTGCCGCCCCGTCGTCTCGGGTCCATTGTGCGTTCCTCAACAAGTCACACGCCGGGGCGGGCGGCAACGCTATTCTTCACGGACCACGGGGGCGGCGGAAGTGGCGGGTAAACATTAATTATTGTCTCCCGGAAACTTTCTACATTTATATCCCTGCGCCGGCACTGCAGTGTCTTAATATCACCGCGCACAATGTGATTCAACCGTAACACACCCCGACCCGCCATCCCTTCCGCCCTTTGCACCCTGTCCGCGTCGCCGTCATTATTATATATACCAACTCCCCGTACCAACTATATATTGTATATAACACGCACTCGGAATCCCTGCGAGGGAATTCCCACATACCCTCCCCCCCTCGTGCAACCCCCCCCCCCCACACCCGTCCCTACCGCCGGATAATTCGGTCCGAACTCGATGTGTACACTCCGTTATAACATGTATACCTACTTTTAATAGGACTGGCCCACCACCTACCGTCCGTTCGAGCACGAGGGCAATAATAAATTCCGGTAAAAGTAAATTTAATAAGAAATCTCGTGTGATTTGTTGTTATCCGTTTGGCACCCGTGCGCGTAACTTTAATGCGACTAATGGTGGCCGGCACACAGTGCGCAGTGTCTGTGCATCCCTCCGGTCCCTGCAACTGATTAATTATGATTTACTGGACGAATGTGCATTTACCGGTATTCGGTCAGCGTGTAATAAATTACATGTTATGCCCATGAACAGGGTTTGAAAATTTCACGAAATGCATTCTCTCGAATCGATCCAATAATAGGTAATAATAATTATAATAATAATCGACTAATATGCATCGCTGCATTTACTGGGATCAATAAATTGTTGTCGTATATGAAAAATTATCATGGTCTTGCATTTGCTACACGCCCGAGATTTTAGCGATGGGCAACGGTGTAATTTAATTTCACATTTCGATATCGTATCGTAATATAATTATGGAATTTATTGTGTGCCTGCTAAAAAGAAATAATGGCCATATTAAACCGATTACCATATTTACCTATGACAATTATTTCTTATGTTCCTTGTAAAGGCATCAATGGTTTTCAGTTTTCCGCAGAAGTATTCCACTTAAATCGACATCATAATTAAATAAATATGAAAGTGAAATTCTGCCGAAAGATTTTTCCCGGGTTTTATGCACGCATATAATGTGTATCGTTATTGTACAAGAAACAAGCCTATTTGTATTTTATAGCTAGAAATAAATCGAAAAATTAAAATCATTAAATTAATTTCATTTTCGTCATATATCAAACAAACATAATATATCGATATCGGTATCCTATATTTGTCACAATATACCGATATTGTATAGAATTTTCGATATCGTATTGCCAATTGCCACAAGATTTTACTATCACTAGTAAGATTAAATGACAAACTTGCATTCAATACCAAGCCCAAAACAAAGGCTAAAGTGCAAAACTCTTGCAATCTTGCTTACAAAAAAAAAATTTTTAAATTTTAAATATAAAAATTAACTAGGTAATTAAATATAATATTATATATTATGTAATTTTTGTTATGATATTTTATTCGTTTTATTATTGGTATATACAACACGCATACACTATTCACAATATTACAAACAATCAACAGTTGTTTATATTAATAATATCCTATTATATTTTTTCTGGAGACGATCATTGAAAATATGTGTAAACGGGTTTTCATTGACACAGTCTACTTGTGTATAGTTCACGATGTTCGACGTTTGAACTAATATTCATACACACATTTTGTTCATTCCGATAAATACCGTCGTAATAGGTGATTGAATCAAGTACGTCTTTGTACCAATTAATTTTTGAGTGAACACATATTTTTTATCATTAAAATTGATAAAAAATATCTAGTGTGCAAGTATAATGACAAGAATAAGTCAATAAGACTAAGACCAAATCTGATTGATACTGCTATAGTCTTACTCTTGGATCTGTTTTACTTATCACCATAGCTATAACCAAATTATTGACAATCAATTTATCGATTTTTATTTTCTTATAAAACAATGTACAGAAAACCGGAAATCTAAAACACACTAAGAGTGGATTTTTTCGAACCTGCTCCTATTTTTAATGAAATTTTTTAAATTATGTTCTATCAAAAATATCGAATGATTGATAATTAAACATATTAAAATTAACATGAAAATAATAATTGTATTTTTCTATATTTTACTTGTTTATCACAATTTCATAAATTATCAACAGAACTATATGTACAAAAATGAATAGAACATTAATTTATATGTATGTTGCAATTACAATTTATCTATTTAGCCAGCTAGGTACTTTTTATTTTTATTTTCTTCGGGTAAGTATGTATTTTGATTAATGTTTCCAATATTATGGTTAATTACTATTGTAATGTATAATTTATGTTAAGAACACGCTATACTCGCATTTCTGTCTCCATCGATCTAATTGGCAATAGGTACCTGTCATCAAATTTAACGAGAAGAATAATTTCGAATGAACCTCATGTGCTTTTTGTAAAATTTTGTCAGAAAAAAAAGTCATGGCATTTTTAGTTTTTGATATTTTTAAATAACTTAAACTTTTCAAAAATATTTCTCTCGGTTAAATTTTGTAATAGGTGTTTATAAACTTAAAATTAAACTTAAACGCCAAAATTTCAATTCTGCATAGTATGAGTTTGATATATTATATCTGTTAGATAGACAGAGAGAACAAAAAGCGGTAAAGCGTCCTCTTAAATCTCAAGACGACGTCACACGGTACAACAGTGACATAGAAATCGACCTAAATACTAGACAAAACTTTGAAATTTGGAACGGGAGAAGTGAGAGAAAGTGATTTTTAATTATATTCAATGCCCAATCTGAACTACTGATGACTGGTCGTAGAGAGCTGACATTTTTAGAGAATATTTTGTACTTTTAGTACTTCAGAAAAATTTTAGAAAAAAATATAGGTAAATTGGCGTAAATTGTATATACAATTTGCACCTCAAAGCTTTTTGATTTTTTTCTGTTAGAGTGGAGACACAAAAGTAAAAATAAAATAATTACAAAGAACTCGATTGTGTAAAAAAGCCGTCGTGAATTTTGAGATTTTAGCTTCCCATTGCGGACAGAATCTACAAGCCCTTATTATATTATTCCTTTATATTCCAATATACTTACATGCTTATTCTTTTCGAGCAGAAATCGAAAATCGAGTTAATGCGGTAGTTTTAGCAAGTAGCAAGTACAATTATGGTCTTTTCAGGATTTTTGTTTTTTTATTCTTTTTCTCAACGTTTGCTTTTATACGCCGATTAATATAATGTTATTAAAAATTCGATGAAGAGACGATGATGGAGTGTGTTTATACGTGCACGAAGTTCGAAAACAAATAAAACGTTTCGTTCCATTTCTATCAAACGCACATCGGAGTGTTTAATGTTATTCGATTCTGAGAACATTCTAATTTTATATATTCCGAGAAGCCTGAATACAGTGTAGATACATCTATCTCACTTTTAGCTCCTTTTTTATATATATATATTTTTTTTAATCAACAATTTAACAGCACAATAAAAATAAATGTATAATATTCTAAACGAAATTGAAGATAAATATTCAGTTTTATAAGAATAATACATTTACGCGTATACCCACAGATATGTATAATAAACTAGATTGCTAACTCCCGGGTAAAAGTGAACTCGACAAGGCGGCCATTTTTGTGGACAGTGAACCATTATCAATGTATTATCACAGAAAATGATAATAGGACATTTCGAATTTACACTGCGTAAAACCGCTGTACCTATAATAATATTACTTGGGATCACAAATACACAGCTACATAATATATACCTACCTATAATAATCGTGTATTATACATATCTTTGTACGATCATTAATGCTATAACTTAGGTGTACACGTATAACGTAAATATTAGCTATTATTAAAAAATGCCCGTCTTGTTGAGTTGTTGGTTGTAAGTGTTGGGAGCAAAATCAAAAATGATGAAAGAATGTCAGTAGAAGACGCAAAATTTATACAAAACTATAGTTAACAATATATTGTTTAATAATATATAGGTAGTAATTCATAAGTTTTACATGATACGGTAATATTATTATTTTATGACATTAATAATTAATAAAGTTCATTATTAATTTGTAAATATTTCAATAAAATATAAATATATATAGATATAATATATACATATATAGTTTTATCTAGGTAAGTAGCTATTTATAAGTAATAATATTGTACTTGCCACAGTTTATTATACATATCGTCTGATATCTATTTATTGTACACACATAATGATAATATAAATGTGATAAGGTTCTAATTCCCACAAAGATGGCGGACCAATGGTAACTTCAATCATTTACACGGGAAACGTGTAGCAGTTAGCAATCTGGTTTATTATACATATCTGTGCTTAAACCATAGTATACACAATATATTTTATATTTGATAAAATGATAATAATTTTCAAACTTCGATACTGCGCGTATATAGTACACTAAAAAGGGTTATGTAACGAATGTTTATTTTAAAACTTGGAGTTTCGTGCCTTTATGTTTATGTTTTTTTTTTTTCATTTTACATACAGCAGTTGAAATAATAATATTACAGAAGGGATATGACAATTTACTATTAATATCCCCGAACATCTGTCAAAGACACTATATATATCTACTATTTTTTTTTTATATTTGCCGACAGACGCGTAATATAGAGCAACATTGTGATTGTGTACGCATGTGTTTAATCTGTTGTAATGTGTAGATTAGTATTATTATGCGTACATGGTGCATTGATATGGAAAAAATGAAAAAAAAAAAAAAAATGTCTAGTTACCGTACAAAAAAGCCCGACAATGTCACTCCACTAAACACATATTTCGAACGCAAACGTAATATATTATATTATGCTTCGGGCGAGTAAACATAAATCACAATTTCACGGGTAGAGGACAGTGTAGCGGATTCAAAAATAACTATAATTAGTACGTAGTACGTGCCTGCATTAATCCTAATTGGTATTTAGTGAGTACTAATAATAGTACCTATTATAATTTATTATGGAATTTGTACGATTTTCCCATATAGATACCTATAAAATATTATACGAGCCTGGATAAGTTAACGAATTTTTTTAACACATTTATGTTAAGTTAGTTGAAATAAAATGAGTTGAGTTAAACAAGACGTTATTAATGTCATATATTGTACTAACTTTATGTGTTAAAAGTTAATTTTCAAAAGAAAGTGAATAGATGCATAGCCCATAGGACAAAGTGAATAATCGGATAATGCATATAGTATACTTTGCATGGTATATTATGCACCAGCTTTTATACTGACTTGCTATAAGGGAAAAGTGCAGTAATTACCAAGGACAGTCATCAACAATTTTCGTTTGTGTAGGTATTGTTAACTATTATCAAACTATAGATAGTTAACAAAAAGCCGACGTAAAAGTTAATTACTAGTTAATTTTGGTTGCGAATTATATGTTTAAAAAAATGATAAAACTGAGAATCAATGATTTATTATAGGTAAAACACAGACTTAAAAATAAAATTCGTATTATTTTTCAATACTATAATTAATCTTATCTCGGCTATACATTTTAGATTCTGAGCGTAGCGAGGAAGCTTATGGTTTTACAATGATGTTTATTTATTTTTTTTCTTTTATTTTTTTTTTTATTTTTCTGTAAACACTTTTTCTACCAGAAGGAGTGCTCCGATCTTTACACTCATACCCGGTTTCCGGTATCAAATTGCATCTAGTTGGTACATTAAAAAGTTCATTTTTCGATTTTCATAATAGTTTTTTAATGCGTAAGCAAAAACTACCAAAAAATTACGAAAAATACGATTTTGTAAAATCGAGAATTTTAATTTTGTCGTAATTTCGAAAATAATGACTTTAT
>JAIPRL010003814.1:0-43419 GCA_025469235.1 Pemphigus obesinymphae | reverse complement strand
TTATCATTGCTTTCAAATTCAATACATCCACCAAAAGTACCCTGCCCAGTAGCGAAGTGCATCCACCAATACTGACACCCGACGAGCGAAGTGCTTCCACAACCTACTGACCGGCTTTTTTTTAACTATATAAGTAAAATTAAAATAAAATAAAAGTAATTACAATAAATTTAAATTAAATTTTTAAAATATATAATTCGGACTTTTTGTCCCCGGACTTTTTATCTGGGAATCATATACATGTACCACCATCGAGAAAATATACTGGCATATCTTCACGATCTTACATATAGCTATAATTTTCTTATCATAATAATTAATTATATAATTAACGTTATACATTTATAATGTTTTCACAAATATACTGAGTGAAAAAAACCTAATTGTTATAAAAATGAAACAATACAATTATTTTAATGTTCGAAACAAATTTAAAACTTGTTTTAAATACATTTAAACAGTACCTACATTTTTAACATATTTTTCAGGATATTGATGCATAGACGCACTGCTGCAACTATGAGATCTGAAGCTCGTGTGCGAGGAATTATTTTTGGGCCCTTTAATTTTTCCTACCCGATAAAAGTATACCTAACCACAGTTTTTATGTACTTTCTTCATATTTTGACAGAAATGACATATATACTTTTTAATAATATTTTATTTTTCACTTATATGTATTTATAAAATTGTATAACACTTTTTGTAACAAATAATAAGGCACATATGTTTTATGCTGGTAACTAGTTTTTTTAAGTTTTTTTAGGTCCTAGATTTTCCATTATTCAAATAACATTTTCCTGCCAATTTATACATACATTTTTTTTTATACATTTGAATCTTCATTTTTACCGTTATATTACGTTATATACCGTTACCAATTATTTTTACCAATAGTTTTTGTTTAAATTGTTTTTATTTTGATGGAATGAAATATAATCAACCATTTCTAACAATGTGCCCAGAATACTGTGATCATTTAAAAAATTAAAAACTTGTGATAATCATACCCATAAATGTAAAAAAAAAACAACTTTTTATAACCAGACACATTTTATTAATGTATTGAAAATGACAAAATAACAAATAAAATTGTCATGGTTACCAATTATTTATTTTATTTTCCAAATAATATTAAATCGAATTTCGCTCAGAATTGTCTTTCGAACGTTATGAATTATCTTTGCTTTTTAATTTAAAATAATGATAATACACTATACTGCCTGAGGACCTAGACGATTTTTATTATTTTATTACTTTTGAATTTATTAAATATAGTTTTTGTTATTTTATAAATCTTTCTACACCTGCGTCTATTTTATTATAGTAACTGAAGTCAACAGAGATACGAGAATTATACAATTTGGAAAATTTAAACACAAATAATATCAATAGAACATATAATATAGTTAATAATTTGTAGTTTTCAGTAGGCTATAGTTTTGTTTTTGTTTTAATTTGAATTTTTATAATACTGTAATACATTGCAAGAAAAATGGTTAGAAAATAATATCGTAATAGTAAATTGAGTTATGATTTACGAGTGAGGTTGTGACAACTGTCATATCTACCATCTGACATTCATTTATTTTTCATAATATATTATATACTCGTATTGAGGAATTTAACATGATAAATCAAAACGAGAATATAAAATAATATCGCAAAGAGCGACTTATTCAATGTATGTACATTATACAATATACGTGTACTTTAAGCTGATCAGTCTCAAAAGTTAGCCTATATACGATTTTCTTTAAATTAATAAAATTAATTATTTATAATACCATCTTAGCGTATACAATATTTTATATTATAATATGCTATAAACGGATCATATCTTTAGAAAACGTTAAACGAAATTCATTACGTTTTATCTAAATTCTATTGTACAAAATCTTTAGTATGACATACAATATTATCGTGTTTAATTTATGTACAGGTAGTACTCATAGAATTTTTAACCATTTATATATCTGTTTAATTTTGTAATATTGCTATTATTATTAATTCGATTTTTATTTTAAATAATAAAATATTAACATATAAGTTATAAATTACAATTAACAGAAGAGAAAGAAAACAATATAGAGAAAAAAAGAGTAACATTTTGTAACTTCAAAATTGTTATACGCAAAAATACGAAAAGTACATTATCGTAAGTCACAAACTACATGTTAAGGGGTATAGTCACGGTCACGTATGTCCACATGTCTTATAGCGTTTTTCTAGTGATTAATAGCTATTGCAAATGGACTTGCACTACTTTACCTGTAGTAAACGTTGAATATATTTTATATAATTACAGCGATTTAAAATGAAAATTAATTGTTTAAATATTGTGTACAATTTATGTTTTGTATATGGAAAAAATGTGTTTTACTTTAGAAGTTAATAATCATTAGTTGAAATTAGTAATTGAATCATATTTGAAAATCTATATTGGGGTGAACTATTTCAAAGGGTTAAAGTATAAAATATTAACTATTAAAATGTTACGTTATGAGGGTTTACATGGTACAAATTATATGAATAATATGATATGAATTTATATTTTATTCACTTATATTATTAGCTACTATTTACGGGTCAAATGTATTACAAAAAGGTCACTTTCAAATTAAAATATAAATTATAAATATATGATAAGAACAATCTTAAGATAAAATCTATCAATACTGTCATATTTGACATTTTCGTATTATTAAATTATTACCGTCAATTACTATCTGGCAAAAGGTATTAATATATTTTTCAAAATAATGCGATAAAACAAAAAAATTAAATGATCCTCTGATTAAATCTTATACGGTTATTGAATATTATATAACATAATTTTTTCTTTACAGGGTGAATCGTCGATATTCTAAATAATAATTTAATGTAAATTTACCTGTATTGATCTGTATAATATAACTATTAACTATAACGTTTTAAATTTGTTCGTATTTTTTACCCAATATAAAATGTACATGAGTTTTAAATCATTATTATATAATTTATAAATTTAGATAAAATTGGGATATATTTTAGGGGTCATCAAAGCCAACGATTACTAAGAGGGCCAGAGATCAAAATATTGACCCTACATCATGTTAGTACTATCATTAACTACCATTGTTAATCGATATAAATATACATAAAATAAAAATTTTAACTTTTAAACTCAGAAACCCATCGATATAAATATCAGAAAATAAAATGTATTCAGCTAAAACTTGGTTTGATGTTTAAGTTTTATATATACTGAAATTAGATCTAATGATTTTGGTTTCCACCACAATCACAATTAGTACAAATTTTGCATATAGGGGATTATTTGTTTATTTTTTAGATGGTTTTTATTTTTAGAGTTCATAGCTGCATAGGGCTATAGGATATAAAATAAAAGCAAATAGAATAATGTAAAAACGAAGCAAGAGGGATAACTTAATTAACATCAAATTATTATATACAAATTCTAGGTTTTGCGGATGATTTTAATTTAAACCTCCTAGGCTAGTCACCAGAAGATATAAGAGTTGCATGGATCTTATACTTGTGGCATGAAAAATATGATTATAAATTAACGTTGAAAAAACCAAATAGTGATGGAGTTACTATATAGATATATCCTCCTAGACGACATATAACTAATAGTCTTTGGCAAAGTTGAAGAATTCTAATACTTAGGTGTACTATTCTGCCGTACCAGTGCAACTGGTCATGGGAAATAGGGGTATGATTAGCAAAGGAAGAAAGAGCCTTATTTTCGTTATGAATTTTTCTCGAATTAAAAATATTTTCGAAGAAAATAAAATCAAGATTGTATACAATAATAATTAGATATACTCTCACGTATTGATGTAAAGTATGAACAACAGAAATAATATTGAAGACTCTTTGAAAAAAATATGGAGTATGATATGTGGACAGGTTTTTTTTATAATAGCATAGGTGCATGAAGTTGGAAGTTCAATAGATAATCGCAGGATGAAATGGGAATATGCATCAGTCACTATAGCTACATTGAAGTCTAAGAGAATATAATAGTCAGGACACGTGATAATACGAAGTGAAGACGTGACAATCGAAGTAGTGTTGGAATGGAAACTAAGAGGATACGAGGCCGATCACGGATGAGGTAGCTAAATATAGTAGTGGAATGGTTTAAGTATTTTGCAGTACAAAAATGGAAAGAAACCGTGTAAAATCGAGAAAAGTGAAAGAATGTAATGATGATGACGACGAAAATTTTTAGTGAGTTATAAACGCGAGATTACGAAGAAGTGAGTCTTGTACAGTAGGTCGATTTCTTTTACGTTAACGGTGGCTGTAACTGTATTACTCAACGGGATGAGGAAAATCCATTTTAATTAAAAATATATAATGAAAATAAAAAATGTACTCTTGTACAATATGTACAATATTTCAAATATTTTTTATGAGTTATATTTCTAATTGATTTATATACAATATACATGCATAGTATATATATATATATAATTTTTTTTTAAAAACAAATTGTCCTTACATTATATTAAATAGGTTTCCGTATTATTTTTATATTCGTTTTTCGTCTTTTCTAAAATCTTGCGTATATTGTGGCAGGAGGATGACCTCTATATATTATATAACTCAAAGGTAAATTTTTCACTACATTCTGTATAATATGCATTTCGTTTCCGCCGTTCTCTAGTACGTTTTGGATTTGGGTTTTTGCATTCGAATAATAATTTGACAAAACGAAATAAAAAACACACACACACTGTGGTCTACGAAATCACCAAAAATGAAATACACGGGGGAAATAGCTCGGTTTCTATACAGAGTACACGTATATATGCAGGAATAAAAATCTGCACGATATAATATGCCAACGACACTGGTCATTAATAATATATAGAGGGGAATATAATGTAGAAGACCATATGTAAAATCCATATACGGAAGGCATACCTAAACATTTATCAACATTTAACGTAGGCACATATATTATGTTATTATATAGAGTTGGATATTATAATTTATATATTTAAGCAGGCTTTATGTAAGTATAGGGCCAATGTCGATTTAAACATTTGTCGGCCGAATAATAAAATTATATATTTTCGGCTATTAAAGTAGAAATGGCCGGCAATATAATATGTAAATATAAAAAAACTAAAAAATATATTCATTGGTAAGGAATACTAATTAAAATTCAAGAAAAATAATCACATTGGCAAAAAAATAACTTTAATTACTGATTATAATAGTATGATAATACAGGCATAGTCTTTGATTAAAATTAGAAATATCTTGATATCATATAAAAGTCGAGTAAGTAATGGGTTGAAATAAATACGGTTTAGGTGTTCTTCTTCAGTCACATATTACACATCTATATATACATGTTTCACTGCTACAATGTTTTGTCCCATATATTACCCAGCTGTGCTAAGATAATATGATATTTTATTTTTTGAACCTAAATAATATACAGGGTGTCCCACAAAGATTTGACAAATGCAATATATTTTTGTTGTGTTGTATATTTTCAAGTTATTATTATTATTTTTTTTTTGTAATAATTACGAGAACTCTGTGATATAATATTATTATATTTTATATATATATATATATTTTTTTAGAACTAAAAATGAAAAGTTCAATTTTTTTATTAAATTTTTTTTAATAATCCAAGATAGCTATTTTATACATTTTTTTTGGTGTTCAAAACTATGAATTAGGTTATATCATTAATTTTTAAACAATTATTAAAGTTTGTTAGAATTTCAATTTATATATTGCTGATCAACATTACAGAGATATAAAAAATTATAAATTGATTATAAAATTGATAACATGATTTAATTGATAAAAATAGTATGATACTAATGAAATTTTTTCTTGAAAAAAATTAATTTATATTATTATTAGTACCTAGCGGCTATTTATCATTAATGAAAATAATTGAAATTTTAGTAAACTTCAAAAAACTGTAGAAAATCGAAAACTTAATATCAATAAAAATTTCCAACACTAAAATATTTATTAAATATTAATTTATAAAATAGCTATCTTGGATTATAAAAATAAAATTTAATAAAAAATTAAAATTTTTTATTTTTAGTTAAAAAAAAAATCAAATATAAAAATATACAAAAGAACAAAGTTATTGTATTTATCGGATCTTCGTGGGACATTGTGTATAATATATACGACCATGAATCATAATATGTAAAAATGAAAAAATGAATAAAACTTATTGGCCGAGATATTTAATTTTCAGAACAGTAAGATAAGGGATTCCAAAACATAGCGCATGTGCGTATACTTTAATAAAAATAATAAAACTCTATTGTACACATTATCATGAATATACGAGTAATAATGAAAATGGCTTCAAATTTTATAATAAATAAAAACAATATTCAAATAATAAGTGATAGTAAAGGTATGATAATATAGTATTAAGCAAGGCGACCACTTTGGGAACCAATATAAACCAGAACAATTTTAAATGTCTCCCGTCACTGTGGAAATGAAGATATAAACGGGCTTTTTTTTTATCGTTCAATTCGTTTATTTTTTGGTATAATATCCAAGCTGATAACCCGTTTATTCGATTTTATAGAAAAAGAAACGTAATGTACATACATCAGTAGCAGGGAGAAGGTTAATATTCATAAAAACGTATACGAGAATTCGAAAATGATGACCGCAAGTGATCTGATATAAACAAATCGAAGGACTGCAAGTGGCACCAAAAAGGTCGTGACCGCAAATGTGTCGACTACATCTGCACCCATACACGGGTAGCGGGATTTACGCACACTAATATTCATTTACACACGCATACACATAAAACGACGATTCGTATATTTTCAAAATTGGCTATACAGCCTATACATGACTCCCTAAGTTAAGTACTCTTTAAGTTATAATTCAATATATTTAAAATAAACAATGTTCAACTGAACAATTTATTTAGAAAAATAAAAAATTTACTTTTATTATTATAATTAAATATATTCTTACTATGTTTAGCACCAATTTATAATACCTATACTACAATGATGTTTTTTTTAAATTTATTATTTATTAGCTCTATAATAGGAAATTTGTTCTATTTGGTATTTTAAAGTGGTCATTTGTCGATTTTCACAGTATTGTTCTTACATACGCGCAAAGGAAAAATGGCAAGACGACTATAAATTGTTATAAATTGAAAAATAATAATGCCAAAAACTTGAAATCAACATTAATTATTTACTATAGCACTACATTGATATAAAATATTAAAATTTTTTGACCATTTTTTTGTAATTTTTATGTAATTTTATGTAAATTGTTAAATTTAAATTTGTTTCTTTTATGTATGTTCACACTTTTTTGGAAACGACACCGTTGGTAATGACATACAACTGTATTCAAGTATCATATTAGCGAGGAGTATATAATATGTATATATATGTCAAGGTGTAACCGGGATTTTTTTTTAAGAGATTATAAAGGAGAGGGAATGTCCTTTATTTTTTTCGTCACTATTATGTACTCGTATATTATGTGGGTACACTAGCTGTGTAGTTATAATCCGTGAATTTACGCAATCTACTGAAAAGATAAATAGAATATTACTGTCCTTTATTCCTACATTATTTCCCTTGTGCCACGGAGAATATAATATAGAATATATTATATTGTTCGTTATTACATTATAGTATACAAATTGACGAAATACCAACATTCTTGGGTATAAAATGGTGAATTATAAAAATACAATATTAAAAACAAATATAAATTCGAATTATATCAAAAATATCATATTGAGGCGAAAAATACAATATACCACACACGTCAAACAACGAAAAACAAATAATTTTGCTGAAACACGGTATTCAACCATCATACGTTATCGTGTAAATATTATGTTGTATTATCCTACATTATCAATCAACTGTTCGTAAACTAAACTTATATAGCGTTTTCCATATACGTACACTCGTATACACTGGTACACACTTTTTGTGATAATGATTATTATCAACTGGTATTACCAGTGCAGTAGATAATGCAAATTCCATATGAAAATACGGTGTATTTATTATCTACACGAGTGTAGAAAAATTATACCGACAATTTCAGCGGTGTCAAATTATCATTTATTTTGATAAGTTTTTTTCACGATAAGATAAATAGCGTTATGAAAATTTAAATAAAATATAAACAATAAATTATAATTTAAAAAAAATAACAAGAAATAACGTGTTAGTTAGGTGTTTATAAATGTATTTTTGGAATATGATTCGTGATTATCAAACATATTCCACCTCATATCAAATACTCTTTATTGATAACGCATTGCTGCTCTTATTGTTACACGCGTGTAGTGTTATATAGTCTACACTAGTGTAGTGTAAATAAATAAAATAGATAGAAAACGTTATTAATTCAAATTTTTATTTTAAACTACACCGGAAATTATGACCACAATTTTATTTTTAAAACGATTGGGAATATTTGGTCTTTTTGTAATTAAATTAGTCTCATTTCGATGTTTAAAATATATATATTTTGATCATTATAAGATGACACATTTGCCTAGTCGAAAAGTTATTTGTTAATTCATTAGAGGAAAAATAGTAACACGATGAAAATATATACATAGTCATTTAGATGCAGGCGATGGAAGTTAGTTCATCAGTCAATCCTCTGACAAGATAGTGTAGCAGATACTATTATTTTAGATTTGAAAATAAAAATAAATTATTGGATTGGAAAAACAGTTCTATGCAAGGTTCGATATAATAATATTATTTTTTGATTTATAACCATGTTTTACCACACGATTCTAAGGGGTATTTTTTATATTATTTATTATTCTTTCTTTGTACGACTATTCACTTGTGTGAGTCTTAAGTAATCATCAGTGTTAGTAAACGATATCAAAAGTATACGGGGAGCCATTATACGCACCCGCTTGCACATGTCAGAAATTTATTTTATAACCATGAAAAATGTATAATTTTCATTCAAATAGATGATTCTAATTCCATCAGACCATTGCAATAAGTATATCAATTTTAATTTCGAAAAATATTCGAATTTTCCATACAATTTACAATAGAATGATTGAAGCACTTTTTAAAAAATACTATCATTTAATTAGATATGTGTGTTCAAAATATTGTAAATTTTAGAAACTTTTAATGGTTTTAATTATAGTATAAAATATGAAAATGAAAAATGTGGCTGGAAAAAATTGGTGGTGTGGATGTCCCAAGAAAACTACCGGACAATTTTTAAAATAATCTCTTCTTAAATGTACTAACTAGGATGAAATTACTATTAGAAATAGTTTTACTAGAAAACTCCTATTCAAATTTTTCTACCCCAAAGTACACATATAGGTACACATATACACATAAATAAATTTTTCGTTACGCTCAATATCTAAAATATCTACTGGGATTACAAAACCAAAACTCGTAAAACTTTAGTGAATATACAAAGTATAATTTATGTATGTTAAAACATATTATGTTAGTAGTATGTTTATAGTATTAAATAAAATTTTGTAACTTTTAAGTAGATATATCCAGTTCACCCATATCATTGTCATTGTTGTTCTGTAGATATAATATTTCTTATTCTTCTTTTATAAAATGTATGTTTAATGGATTTTCTAGTTTTGATATATTTCATTATTTCGTTTAAGGAAAACCCATGTCTCAAAACTAATTGAAAATAGTTTGAAGGATTACTTGCAGAGATCCAGATCTACTATAGTTATACATTATGTTTTGTAATTTATAATTTAATTTTACAACTATAATAAAATAACGTTATTATTATATTGCTAAACATCAAAGTAAAATTCCTCTACACACGTAAAAATATGTTACTTGTAACTTAGGCATGTAATAATGTTATGTTTTTATAAAAATACTTTTCGTTGTAACAGCATAGTTTTAACAAACAGCAATTGCCATATTTAAACATTATTATACTTCAATAAGTGTTAATGCATGTAATACATCGATAATATAGTATTTGCTTTTTTTTATTTGGCATATTATTATATAGGGATTTTTATGGGGGGGAGGGAAGGGTTAAATTATTTCAACATTTATAATTTGGTTTTTATGTATAATTTATAAGACATGTTTGCAATTAATTTAAATTTCTATTATCTTTACGTATGTAAATATGATAATTTATTATTTTCACTTATAAGTACAACGTCTTTAAACGTTTTAAACGATAATAAATAATTAACTGTTGGTTTAATATTTAATATTGTTACATAAAAATGTCCCATTTACCATTTTTAAAGTGTAAATCCTAAAAGTGACAAAGATAAAAATAAATTGTTAAATATTCTGATTTTTTATAAATATATAGTGGTCGAAAAACGATATAAATTACACACAAATTGCAGGTTTATAATTAAAGAATTATCAATATGATAATGTTAGAGGGTCGGTCACGGAAGGTAAGAAAATTAAAAACTCCTGATATTATATATTAACCGATAAAATAACTTCTGTAGAATGTTTTAATATAAAATTCGAAGTTAATTTGATTATTTTATTTGGTGGTCTGTAAGTGTACTTCTATTTTATTATATACTTAATAGGTTTTTTTTTCATTGTATCGAACAAGTAAAATGAAAGTTTCAATGAAATACATTTCCAATAAAATAAAATAATGTTTTATTAATAAAAAATTGGCCTCATGGGCCATCCTTAAATACGTTCTTAAATATAGGCTAAACATGTATAAAATATTATCTAACGAATATATGTTATAATAAAAAAAAACTAGGTGCTTAGAACCAAAAGGTTGACCAATAATTTGAATAGCATTTTTTTATATTTACTCATTTAAAAAATAATATAAACTGTACCTATTTAGTGTATTTTGTAATTAAAACAAATTACTTATTTAATTTTTATCAGTATTAAAAAGAGCTTTAGAGAATTCGAAGTACAAAATTGATACAATGATTAGTATAAATATTGGCTTGAACAATTTAAATATACCAAGTTAGAAATTTTTGGTTTTGAGTCCCCTAAATAAAATACTATGATTTTATATAAAATATAAAAACTATTTATGTCCTGCATTATTGAATGTACTCAGATTTCGAAATGCGTATATAGCATTTACCGATATACATTGGTAAAACTAAACTATGTTTAAAACTTTTATATTGTAGATGTGCAAATATCAAAAATATTATAAAAACGTGTCTATCATTATTATTATTTATTAAAACAATTTTCATGTAGGTACTCATAAATATTATTAATGTTACGTAAAAAAAGTGAAATTATCTTAGCTTAAGTTAAATAAAAATATAAATAAATTGCATTGCTAAAAAAATATCTATATAATTAGGTTTCTAATTATATTTAAACGTGAATAGGCATTTTATTATTATAAATCATATAGCATTTTAATTATTTAGCTAGCCTAATAAAATAATCAAATGTTATTAGTAATAATATTATTTTACAATAGTAATAACTTATTACTCTTGTAAAATACTTGTTTATCGCAACAAGAACACAATATTCCTAGATTGGTCATTAAAATAAATACAACAATGAAAAACAATCGTTTTTTTCACATTAAGAAGCAATTGTTGTAAATTAAAAAATCGTTGAAGTAGAAATATTAAATAAATAGTCGACAGTTATATATAAGTATATGAAGCAGTCAACAACAATATTCCATTAGAGTTTTTAAAACTTACGAACAAGAAACACGAAATGCATGTAAGATGATAGCGTATTGTTACAGTTTCAATACATAAGGTACAGTTTTTTTTGACAAAAAATATTATCATTTTAAAGGCCCAGTGATATACTGATATCATAAACTAACCTCAATTAAATTTTAAAATTTATGTAACACGGATATTACAGATAAATGTTTAATTATTTTGAAATTTTGAAAAATATAGTAAGTATAAATCATTTATATTTAATAATGCATTGTACTACAGTGTGTAATAATTATATTATTATATATTATATATATATATATATATATTACCATTATAATATAAAAACATATTATCGTTTCTTTTTTTCGCCCAAAAACTGTGCAAATAATCAATATGACGTATATGTACAATTGTTAATGTTTTACGGTATTTAATTTAAATAATTTTGTTTTAATGACAGTAAATATCATATACACTTGTTTTTTCACGTAAATATGAAGGATATTGTATACAATTAATATATCGACGGGCCATTTGAAAAGAGGTTAAGCTGTACCAGTGATTGTACACTTTATGAAATATTTTACTCTATGTTAGGTATAAATTATCACTGATGAGTTATTTAGTATACTTTTTACTGTAAAAGTATGTAAAGTTACAAACGCACTAATAATATTGAAATATACATATTTATATAAACTTTTGATTGGAAAACTGAAACTGATATTTCAGAAATAACAAAAATAAAATATGTACAAATAATTTCATTCGTTTGTATGTATATTGATGACCCAGAGGTCAATCTCAGGTAGATGAAAAAAACATGTTCGTAATGAAAAACATTTATTGAGTGTTTCTAAAATGAAAATCCCAAAACAAAATAACCATTACTTATACAACCTATATCTCCTTTTTATTTTCGGATTTTCGTTTTAAAATCATTCAATGACAGTTTTTCATTACGAATATACTTTTCACTTCTACCCGAAATTGAACTTTGGGTTACAAAAATATTCAATTGAATAAAATTATTTGTACATATTTTATTTTTATTATTTCTGAAATATCCGTCTCCACGTTATATTTTCAATTAAGAGCATATTATGTAATATAAATGCATTCAAATAGTATAGTACCTAGCTAGGTATTTTATATATATATATTAAAAAATGAATTTTACATTTTCAGCTATATGTAACATGTATACAATGATACATTTATTTAATGAAGGTATATAATTTAATATATTACACAAGTTTTTATTATAATCCTACCTAAGGTAAAAAAAAAAAAAATGAAATTATTCCAGTATCCAATTTTCCAATTTTTTTTGATTTTTCTCAGCACACATCAGATATGATATGTATAATGCACATGTTGTATTTTTTTTTTTATAGTTATATATTATAAAAGTGATAAATGTACTGAAAATATATTATTTTCTTAATAAAAAATATATGGGCCACAATCATTTTTTCGAAAAAAAGCTGTAAAAAAAATAGGTGTCAGTTATCTTTGTTGAATAATATAGATACCATATATTTTAATAATAATAAAAAGGAAACATTAAATACAATAAAAAAATATTTTTTAAAACGTATGAATATGCGAACACTGAATTCAGTAGATAAAATAACATTCCTTTCAATAATAAAAATGACATATTTAAATGACGATTGTTTGTGTATTAAAGTAAAGTAAAATAATATATTTCTTATCGAAATAATCGCAAACCTTTCTTTTGACGCACATATACGGTAACTGTGAACATATTATCACATTGAAAATAAATAAAAATATGTAAGTAAGTACCTACATAAAAAATTTCAGTATAATATAAAATATGAGTATATTAATAGTTTTCGAATTTTAAGTGTAGAAATATTATAAACATAGTATTTAATATTTACTCTGTGTGGAAGTAAGACTATAAAGTTTTTGTTTTACAATTATTATATAATAGTTATTTATTATGCATTTTATTAGGTATTAGAATAAAAATTATATATTTCATACCTCTAATTATCTATTTAAACTATAAACATAATATCGTGGAAAAAATGTATGAAAACATTAAAAACATATTTAATTTTAACAATTTACTGTTAACAATATGGTTTTATAGTAATGGATAGCTAATAATACCGAAAAAATTTTTTTACAAAAAAATCATTAGACCTTTAGCTCTGTATACATTTCAATTTATTTAATATATATTTATTATAGGTACTTACACTTAGTAAACACTAAAGTAAAAATCTGTTTAAAATCTTTAAAATTTTACTATATAATCATTATTTACAACACAGATTACATATTTTTAAATAAAATATTTTAAGTCTAAATATACTTAATAAAAAACGTTTATTATTATTGTTATGAAACAACATTAATATTTATTTAGGACTAAAAGTTTTAATTTTTTTTTTTTATCTAAAGTCAATCATTTTTTTATGAGCTGTTAAACTTTTATGGAAAAATAAAACATTTTGTTAAATAAATAATATAAGGGATTAAAATAATATTATTATTTTTTAAAATTATTATTTCGTTTGATTAGATTATAGTTAATAGTAATTCACATATTTATAGAACACTAAAATTAATTTTCGAGTATTTAAACTTTATATTTTTGTCTAATTGATAATTTTGCATTGTTTAAAATATAGTTTATTTTTAATGAATTACTAACGGACCTGAGTTATAAAATACATAATTTTAACTCAATTGTTTGTTGATATACATTTGAATGTTAATAAACTTTAATAATTATTTAAAAATGGTGTAACCTTAATTAATAGTATTAAACAACAATTTTTTTAAAAATGTATTTATAAAATGGCTATTTAGAATATAAAAAAATATGTATTAAAAGTTTTTATTTTAAGCAGAATTCTATTTATTATTACAAAAAAAAAAAAAACTTAAAAATATACAACCGATCAAAAGTTATGGAATTTGTCAAATCTACGTTGAACACGCTGTATACGTTCATAATATATATTTTAGATTCTGAGCATAGCGATAAATTCATTGTTTTTATAATGATGTGTTTAATTATTTTATTTATTTATGTATGTATAGATTTTTCGTGCAGAATGATTAAAGTAAGAGATTTCTGGTATAGAGATTTATGAGAGAAAATTTTTTCTAGTTGGTTAAGTCATTTTTGATTTTTCAAGTAGTTTTAAAAAATGAAAATAAAAATTACATTTAAAAAAATATATCAAAAAATATTAAAATATTAAATATCATGAATAGTTGTTATAAATTGCAAAAAACCATTAACTAGTTATGATTATCGACTATATAGATTATAGATGATTTATAATATTTACAATATTAGATAGACCGGCTATAAGAAAAACCGAAAATTATTTGAAATGGAAAATTAAAATATTGATTTAATTTTTTTAAATAATATAATTTTATAATTTAATTTTATTAAAATGTTTACCAAATATTTACTATATCACTATGTATATACTAGCCATATAAATGCTAATAGTAATACTTATGTTATATGCAACGAATCTTTGTTCAATTAATAATTTATCATTGATTGCATATTCAAAATATTCTATCCAAGGGGCAAAGTGTTTCAACCCTATATTGACCGGATTTTAAAGTTCAAGATTTTTCAAAATGTATAATTTATTAATTTGTGAAATTTAGTTTTAAAAATATGTGTCTATATAAAGAAAAATAAATTAACATTATTAATTTTCATCCATGAACATTACTTATAGTTAGGTACAAGAAAAACGATAAATAATTTATAATTGTATCTAAGTTATTTAATAATTCATTATTTAATCATTAAAATTAACTTATTTAAGTATATATGTATGTATATATTTATTATATCACAAAATATACCATGATATTTGCTAGATATGCGTTAATATATTTAAATATTTAAATAGAAATAGAAACGATTGTCTAGTAATAATAAATTATATTTTTTAATTTTGTTAGAAACCTATTATTGTAATCAATAAATTATTATCAAATAATAGTTAAGGAATTATGCTTAAATATCATTTGTAATATTTATGTGTATTAATGGGAATTAAGGCATGGCTACAGATGACATAAAAAAAAACAAATGAAAACCAACCCAAAATATAGATAAAAGTGAGAGGCTTATGTCTAGCGGATTTATATGTCGAAAGCAGATTTAAATTTGTCGTTACGTCTTTATTAGGTTTTGTTTGAGGAGATTTTTGGTATTAAAATAATTGAATACGTCAGAAAGACGAAAATTCATGTTTTTTTTTTTAAAAATATGTATTTATATTCTAACATAAATTCAAATGTCAAAAATCGCCTTGGGTAGGTATATATTACCTATGGAAGATACGAAAATGTAAGATATCAAACCCAAATTTCATAATTTCATCTGAATAATTTGATCTTTTTAAATGAATTTATATGCTCGTTTCTTCAATTTGATAAAACCGGTAAATGACATGTACCCGTGTGCGTACGGATAATTAACTATATCATGGAATAACAATCTATTTAACTCCTAATCGAATAATCGTATTTAAAGTTGCATAGATTAAATGGGTATGAATTATAATCCGTCCAGTTCATCTGAGCCTCTGGGGACGTCAACACACGTTAAACCAGATCAGGGATTCGAAAACATTAAATTATATATGAGTATGGAAAAAAATAATTAATTATATTCTTTATATATAGATTTATATTTCATATATCCTGATAAATAAGTATATTAACACCTGCAATTATCCAATTTTAATAACTACTATAAATTATAAAATGTAACGGTCGCCACGGTTTCAGATGAACTGAACGCTTCACTCAATAATAAAGTTGTATAATCATAAGTCTTTGACCGGCGTATTGTATAGGCAATTTAGCTACATCAGTGTATGCGGATGATGGAAACGAGTTTAATTATAATATAGAAGAATATCTTTATAATAATATCATACATA
The DNA here is from genome assembly GCA_025469235.1 of Pemphigus obesinymphae. Taxonomy (NCBI): domain Eukaryota; kingdom Metazoa; phylum Arthropoda; class Insecta; order Hemiptera; family Aphididae; genus Pemphigus; species Pemphigus obesinymphae. The sequence continues at coordinate 26,754 of JAIPRL010003814.1, read as the reverse complement.
CGTTAAAAATAATAATATTTTTTCGTCGTAACTAAAATGTAACAACCAAACACAGGCAAATAAAATAATGCGTATAACGTAATATTAATATTTAAAAATATATGATATTATATATATAATATATATATTAATTTTACAGTTTTTAAGTACAAAATGATTACAAAGTAAAAATTGGCTATAGCTTTGAACAAAGTTTTCGAAGTAACTTATATATACGCAATATAAAAGCTTTATATACTATGTATAGTGTACATGTGTATATATACCTATTAATGTACTGCGAATGGCGTTACATCTAATACTCATATATATATATATATATATATATATATAATATATATATAATAATTGTTTTAATTAATTTTCAAAGTAAAATAATTGACAAAACAACGTACTTACTTTTCCGTGTATCTCAAAAGAAGCGTATAAAATACAAACATTTATATTAAACGTTTACATTTAATTTATCAACACGGGTTGTTGTAAATGAACCAAAACCACAGAAAGATTTTTGTGTACATATTTATAAAGAACTTTAATTAGGAAAAGCCGAGATTGTTGTTCAACAAGTTTTGGACACCACAGAATTATGTCTGCAAGTTGCAACCATTTATTCAACTAAAGTTCCTAAAAAGTTCCACTGAAACTGAAGAGGCGAATACATTTTAAAGAAAATTAATCGAAGTTGAGATAATCGAAAATAATTTATATACATCAGGCGTGTATAATATATGTTTGTAGATAATCCATTGGATATTAAAAATCGGTTGAAAAGTGTATTTTGCGACTAATAACTGTTAAACAGCGATTATATAGGTGGGTTGTTAGAGTCAGATATTTTTATTAATTAAAAAAAAAAATATCACTAGTAGGTAGATTAATTATTCTACGATTAAAATTTATTGTGTAAATAATAAATAAAAAAAAAACAAATTGGCATTCGTTCTTTGAATTCGTATTTTATATTGTATATAATTATTTTATTGAACTATAGAGCCTCCAAACTTATTCAGTGGGGCCCATTATATTCTTTCAAAAGCTAAATAAATAAATATATACTTATTTAATAAATCATTTGAGGGAAATTGTAGTGATCAATGATAGATTACATAGATTGTTTGATGTATATGTATTTAATTATTCTATAAACTATTAGTTTTAATATAATTATTAACTTAATAATTTTCTTAGACTATATATTGGTATCTAATTGGAATGCTCAGTTTAATGTTGTTTAGTGATTGAATAGGCAGATAAAAAATAAAAAAAAAAAAGAGGAAGTTTAAAAAGAAATTATAAATATACTGTGTAGATTGTAAAATAAGGAACATTGAGATTACGGAAAACGGAGTTTTTAATTTTTCTATGTATTATATATATAATATTTTTTTTGATTTAGGTCATATTTTTTATATTGAAAATGAATGTTGTTTAAATATATTGATGTCTAATAATCAAAAAGACAAATACATATATTTTCTTTGTAAAATTTCATTCGATTTATACGACCCAAGAGATCCTATTAATTTTATCGGATTCCATATCTGCGTCTGACTGTAAACCGCACAAATATAGAACGGTGCGATTTCATAATACATCGTTTTAGTCCGATGATCCCAATACACATTTTGTGCCCCAAATAAGTTAACCTAAACTCGAGAATTTGACTTACCAGTTGTATAGCTATGGCGAAAAACTAGTCCTTTAAGTCTGTACATTTTTTGTTTCTAAAAGTAATCGAATACGTGTGAAGTTTATTTAGCACCACACAAGTTTTATTTATACATTAAACGTACTGTACTAATGCTGATAACTTATTATATCTATATACAACAGGTGATAACAGTGTTAATAGTAGTGTATTTTTTTTTCTGGGGGTTCACGTTATTTATCGAACAAAATGTTTAACATGCATTGTTATTAACGAAAAAATGTCTATACACGGTATCAAGTTTTCACATCTTGTAAAATTAGGGTCTTACACTAATCAATAATCAATCATAGGCATTATCTGTTAACAAATTAGATTTTCTATACCCGAGAGTAATATTTTGTATAAGTATACAGATTTTGGTATTAAATCCGATAAATTTAACTATCAAAAGCGTTTTACTACATTGGAAAAGTAACGAAGTGTAAATTATTTTTTTATTTACATATAAAAATCGAATTTTTATACAATAACCAATAAAAATATGACATAAAAATAAATATTTTAAAATCCATCATTATGAATAAATATTAGAAAAGAACTTTACAAGGTCATATTGAATATTTTGTAATTTATTATTAAAATTTCAATTAATTTATATTTTTGAATTACTTTATTTATATTTATTTCCAATAATTTGATCGGAAAATAACCATTATAATGTAATATTAAATTAGAGACAACATAAATGTGTGATATATTAGTATAGTAGGTACGATGTCTATTGTAGAATACATTATTTTTACTTAAATATTTTGTACTTTGGATCTTTAAAAACCCTTGAAATTAATAAAACAGAAATTTTGGAATTATTAATATTCAAAATGGTTAAAAATAGTATTTTTATTTATTTGAAAGTTTATTTAATTGTTATATTCATATGATATCAATCTCAAAAATAAAAATACAAATTAAAATAGTTATATTATATTGTATTTCTATATTTTTGCTCTAATCAAAAATGTAAAATGACAACGAATAGTTATTAAGAAAACTATTCAATCTTAAAACATATTCTGCATTGATTATCGGTATGCAACAAATTTTATTTCGATGGAATTAGTACTGGAAAACTTTCCGCATGCATTTATTTCAGGGAATTTGATTTTAATATTTATCAGTATATATACAAAGTAATTCATTGTTATAAACGTAAATTTTTCTCTCTGGTTAATATATTGTAATACTCGTATATGATTAAACTAAGGTATTTTTTTCATCGTTTGTAAAAATTATAAATAACCTCCAATATTGAGATGGTTACAAAGTCATATATATATATATAATATGAACGACAATAAAATGTAAAATACATTTTATGCCCAGACATAGGATTAATGGTTGAAAGAAAACGATAAATAGTTTATTAAATACTGTAGCTAGTTCACCGCGGTATATAGCGTATAAATATCTTTGCATTCCATAAACATTAATTAATTTAGACATAGTAATTCTATTAAACTACGATTCTATATATTATGGCATGTTCCATTTAGAAAGTAACCCCATATAATTCTTTCAGATTTTAGGAAATTTTTTAATTTATAAACACCTTTTTTGATATTATATTATTTTTTAAATGGCGACCTCTATTTTAAATATTGGATTCGGTGGTAAACTGAAAAAAAGCCTTAGTAATATAAATATCAATTAAACCAACTACTACTATATAGCTGAAATATATTTTTTTATTAAATTAAAAATTTGTAGTTTTTTTCTTCGTATTTTTTTTCGGAAAAAATATATCCAATCTAAAAATGCAGCAGGATTGCATTTTGAAATGGTCATTTTTCGACTTTATAAAATATCTATATTGTCATATAAAGTAAAATGTTTAACAAAATAATTTAGTCATTTATGTGTAATTAACTATTGGGTGATGAGTATAAGTATTATTTTAACACAATATTTATCAAATTGTTAAATTTTTTACTGTAGGGATATAATGATTATTATCAAGTTAACAATTTAGTGTCAAGTTGACAAAATAATATTAACAACATATTTATTGATCTAATAATATTTATAAAATTGTAATCAAATTTTATTCATGTAATAGTTGTTAAATATTTTAACTAGTAATGAATTCAAATTTTTATTTTTAACAGTATTATTTTTCAATGCAAGTGGAATTTTTAAAATTAAATTTTATATACTAATCTTCATACATAGTGTTAAATTAAAAATTAACTGACAGCTGTTCAACATTTTCAAAATCAAAACGTCTTTATAACTTGGTCAATTTTAGTTTAAGGACCATGATTTAAACATGCTGAACGTCATCTGAAAGAATTATTTCGTATTACCTTCTAAATGGAATGCCCGGAATTAACTGAATTCTAGCGACCATCCTTATTTTATCAGTGAAATAATTAATCGAATATGCAATATTACTTATGTTATTTCTACGTGTCTATTGTTTTGTACATACAAGGAATTCAGACAAACATAATAATGTATCATACTCACGGAAGAGCTAATTAATATTTATCTTAGAAATATTCATTTATTCTTTGATACTTTGTTGTTTATCGCTTTGAATGTTTTCATTTAATGATTATCATGTAATATTATATAAATGAGAAAACGGCTATTTTATATCAGATAAACATTTGAAATTATAAACTTAAAATATCCAAATTAACTTATTATAAATTAAATACTCTTCTTTTGTTATAGATAAGAGACAAATAAACATAACTCAACAAAACACCCGAATATTCTTGTTATTGTAATTTTGTTTTAGATGTATTATTATGATTTTAGTATTAGCTTACCAAGTATTAGAATCGAGAAAAAAAAATGTAAATGTGGCATAGTAACTTTAGTCTTGGTCACCTGTATAATATATTGGTTACATTTCGAAAAAGATTTATATTTCAAAGAAGTACTATTTAGGGTCACATGCGATGTCTAAATATAATATATGGTATACTTTGGTATGTTATATTTTTTAAATCTGAAAGCGATTAATCATTTCACTTTAAAAACGATTCTGAACCGACTTTATTGCAATATAGGATTTTATATACTAAATTTACCTACTTTTTTTTTATATATTTTCCTCGCCAAATAATGGACGTTTTAGAATATTGATGTGCTCAAATTATGTATATAACCTACATACAATTTTCTTTTACGATAGATACCTATTTTTAGAATAAGTATTGCTTAAACGTACGTTTTGAATAAAATATACTTTATTGTAAAACCAATAAATCTATTTCTTTGCTAAAAATTATACGAAACAATATTTCATTAATTTTGAATGTTATAATGGTTATTAAATTATAGTTTTGTTACATAAATTATCATGTTGAAATATAACCAATCGTTTATTTGGGCTTCAAACTCAAATTCACTTTTATTATAATTGTAAAAAACTCGTTAGACCGGTTTTTTAAAATAAATAATTAACAGTATTATTATTATTCCAGTATCCATGTATAATATTAACTATGATAAGTACAAAAACGGAATTGATAAATGAAAAGCTATTTAATTTGAGGTTAACTTATATCTATATATGTATAATTCCCAAAATTCATGTTCAAACGCAATATAAATTTGTATGGTTTAATCAATGGACCCCAAATTTCGCATACACGTAATCTGTTTTTCGGGGCAGGATATAGTAATATTTTGAAAAAATATCTATTATTGTGAAAGGAAGAAAAAGTAAAAAAATGTTTTTATTGGGGAACATTTTTTTTTAGATTTTTCTTTTACCTCGAATACCAATTAATTGTAGTAATATTAAATGAATATGATACGAGTACAAAAATATTGAGAATTATTAATGGTCTGTAAGCACTAACGAGTTTTAAATTTTTAAAGAATTAAAGTTATAACGTATTGAAAGGTGAAAATAGAAATAATACTAATACAGAAGTGACTTCAATAGTAGACAATATAAGAGAGAATATATTGAGATGGCTCGGGTTTAAGGAGGGGAAAAACAGAGATAGTAAGATTAATATGAAAGAAATTTATGTTGAAGAAAAAATGGGAAGACCAAAAAATATTTGGGGGATGTAGTAAGGAATGGTATTAGGTTGAGGGAGTGGATGTAAGTGAAGGACTAGGGTAGCTGACCTTATAAATAGTTGTTAGAGAAGATGAATTTCGAATAATATTTTTATAATGTACTACATTAAAGTGTAGAATATGGATACAGAATTCAAGTACCGGGTGTTGCTGCCTAATATATTCAAATAATTGTTTATTATTTCGATTTATAAATTACTAAAATTAGTAAAATATAATAGTACAATATTACATATAATGTAGAATGATGTGAATTGTTTTATACGAAAATAAAGAAGAAATCGTGCAACTTTAAGAACTATTGTTTTCAATAATATAAGGTATATTAAACTTTCGATCGGTTGGAGTGGAAGCATTTTAAATGTAGGACAGGATGCTAGTGGTGGATGTATTATTTTAAAATCAATGATAAATCATTACTTTCCAAAAATTGATTTTGAGCGAAGTTTTCTAATCGAATCTAATTAAATTATGATTTTCCAATATTGATTTCTTAATTTTTTAAAAGTTACTGAATAGTGAATAAGAAGTATATATATTTTAATCACGTCATTATAGTTTTATAACACATAATATATTTTATGATGTAAATTACATAAAAACCAAGAACGATTTTGCTCATCACTATTAACTAATGTCGAACTGTAATAATTATATTACAAAAAATATATATAAGTATGTAAGTAATAATCCTGGACATTAAAATCAAATAGTCAATATAAATATAATTATTTTTCAAGTTTTTAATATTTAAATTCGTTTAATAAAATAATAAAAATAAAAATATTTAATCGTTTTCATTTCTTTTAAAGATATATAATATTTTTCATTATTAAAGATAGTTTTAGATTTCTTGACTTTAGTTTTTTTGTTGATTTGCTTACTAAGGATATTATTATTCATTTTATATTAGACGTATATTATACTAGAATCTATTTTCCTGTAAAAGTGAATAAACAATACATAATTTTAAAATCAATAGATTCTTCGCTCCACTCAAAATCTAGAACACATCATTGTAAAATTAATAAATTCTTCGTTTGCTCAAAATGAAAAAATTTCCTTTTACGAGTACATTTAATAGCCTATAAATAAGAAAATTAATCGGTTATCGTAACATCTATTTATTTGTAATAATTTTTCGTTATAATCTATAGTTTTCCTTTACATTTATGAAAACTAATAAGAAAATCAAAGAATAAGTTTCCTAAAGTACTAACCAGAATGCGGATATATTTTATACTCAATTTTAGTTTCTATATGTTCGTATATAAATCCATAACGTTCGAAAAGTGTTATATTATCGAATTGATAACTTTTCGATAATACAAATTATATTTCAAGGGCAATATAATACCCGTATACTACGTACATATCAGTTTAATTTTGCTACTATTATTTTTGATATTTTTCTCTTTTAATTTAAAAAAAAGGAGAAGATGTATTCATAATAACATTCATATTGCATTTTATTTATAGTTTTAAATTATTTACTAACTTATGTTTACTTTGAATTTAAATATTTCAATGTTGATAATTATTTACTGTTTATTCATAATATATCCAATTTTATTTTATCTTATTACTGTGCAATGTAATATAATATTATGGTGAGTACAATAACAGAAATATTCAAATTTAAGATTTCAATATTTGATTGAAACGATTTAAAATAACTTTGAAAATGTGAATACATACATCTCTGTTGATAGGTGACAACATGAGTAGTGAAATACCTACTTTAAAATGTCTTGAAGACAAAAAAGAAAAAGAAAAAAGAAATATAGTATTGTAACAATAAAGTAATATGTTTCTTTTTCAATTGTTTGTAAATACTGACTATAGGTAGTTACTATTTAAAACAATAGTATTTCAAATGTACAATGTAAGGAATATTTAGAGAGTATGTGTTATATTATTTTTGATTCGATATTTTTTTAATAATAATATTATATTAATTGTTTTATCGTAAAAATATATACGACTATATGCGACGTTCATTATATTAGCTCGTGGTTCCGATGCTAAGTTCAATTTAATTTAAGTACTCAATTTATTATGTTTTATTTTAATAAAAATATAACTTATATATACTATTTTATATATTATTTAGAATTTATATGACAGTCCACTAAGTATAAAATGTCTATGAAAGTTAGAATTCGTTTTTATTTTGTTTTCTCAAGTTCCTCTAATTATTTTATGAAACTTTTATTTCGTTTTTAGTGCTTCCGAAAATGTATAAAAACTCTAGTTTTTACAAGATGATTAAATGTAATTTAAAAAACTTATCTCTGCTGGAGTAGTCACTTTCTTACTAACGAAAAAGGAAACTATTTTTTTTTTTTTTAATAATTGGTCGATGTCAAGTGGAGTATAGATAAGTTTCGAATGCGTAATATATTTATAGGATTATTATACGATATAGAGCGTACCTAATTGATGTTATGAATACATTTAATGAAAAAAAGATGAATTTAGTATAAAAACTTAAAGCAGAATTATTTCGAACATAATAAGATCTGTATTAATTCCAACATGTAATCGTAAACATATTGTTATGAATTGTTTAAATTATATTATTAATGTATAACATTCCAATATATATCGTTGGACTCCTTAAAAGATACAGTTTAAACTACAAAAAGAATAGAATTACTTGTATTGTTTTTCCTTTGTTTTTTTATTGAGACTTTATATTACACTATGTTTGTGTACGATGTTTTTTTACAACGTTAGTAGTTCGATAATATTTAGCCTTTGTCAAATGGAGCTTGTTTCAATAAATAGCAATAATAAAATTAACTTATTTTAATTTGCAGAATGCGGTCTTAAATAACATATTTTGTTCGTGTTTTGACATTTATTAAAATATGTATAAGTGCAGGTTGTACTGATTGCCAATGAGACTGAATAACCATATCGATTATTTTTAAAGAAATCACATTAAGTTCATTGATATATTCAATTGATTTAATTTTTAACATCATCTTTTATTGTGTTGATTTTATGCCCAAATATATTTGCATGAAATGGCTTTTGCGTACAGAAGTTTTTATATAGGAAAGTATGAAATAAATTTAATCCAGAAATTACTAACTAAATGGACTTATTAAAATTCTAAAAAAATACATGATAAGAGAAAAGGAGTATTGTAAAAGAAATATTTCCTTTATTACCATTTTATCCATGAATATTATGATTGTTATCATTATATATTTTAAACACAACTGTAATAATAGTAGTAATTATCGGTCCGTTATAATATTTTTCCTATGTCCGAAATACGGTTGATTACTGTACCATGTTTTTATTATATCTATGTATGGCACCAATAATCGAGATGCATAATATTGTATATTTATATATTTCATTTGATACGGATTTTATTTTGTATTGAATTTAATAAATAATTTAGATATTACATAATTTAACAATTTGTTATATTGGTTAAATAATGTAACGATATCATTTTGGGTGTTATATGTCATAAATTACGAGTTAAAATTATCCTTACATTACTTACTATACCTTTAAACAATATAGTATTATGGTAGATATTAATAAACTTCTAGAAGCTATTTAATACTGGTATTATAAATTGTACAAAAAAGAGTTTTACTAAATTTGTAAAAAAAAATATATACCTATAATTAGGTATTGTTTTGCTGCTTGATGATGGAAAAATATACGCGTTTCCTTGAATATACAATTGAAGAGTTCATTAATTAAATGGAGGGTTAAGAAACAGATAAAAATAGGCCATAGGTTTTTTTTGACTTTTTATTTTTATTTTTTTGGTTATAATAAACCAAGTTTAATAAACCATGAGAAAATTCATTTTATCTCTTTTTTCAAGGAGAAATTAAAATTTCAATTTCAATTTAATAAAAAAATTCAATATGAAAGACGAATATTTAATTACTTAAGTATATTCATTCTTATATAACGAGATAAGTTATGTTATTCTATGCCAATATTATATTTTTATATCATAGAATACTGCTCTAAGTTTTATACATTAATGTCCATGTGATAATACCACATCCGGTGTCATAATTGTCTGTGTTTATAACAACCTTTAATTATCACAGATTTCACAGAACAAATGGTAGATATGTTTTTTGAGTATCAAAGAATATACTGTCTAGTAGCTTCTGACTAGAAGTGCGATTCATTTAGTTAAGTCTATTAATTGACTTCTTAGTTAGTTATATTTATGCTGGGTTGCACAAACACCTTATTATTAAAACAGTTAAACAAAGTATGTTATTGGTTTGACAAATAAAATGATAAACATATTTATTTAGTAAATTAAGTAGTGGACTGTTACACAAATATTCAAAGAGTAAAGACCACAAAATTATATACGTTAACCATGGTTATGTTACCAGCGTATAGATGGTTATAGTGTATAAAAGTGATATCGGAAGACGACGATGATATACTAGACACTAGAGTCAATAGACATGATTAATATTGTCAGTTTAATTAAATAAAAAATAAATGTAATTAAAATGTTAAACCACATGCTGCATATTTTTTATATCAAAATTGAAAAATATGATAAACCAATCTATCGATCCAATAAAGTTATAGTACTCTTTAATAAATTTGTAGAACTAAAATCGGGCCTACAATTCATTGAACTAATTACGACATATTTATAAAATCGATATAAGATAAAGATCGTTTGTGCAACAGGTCAATAATTTATCGATCCGATTTCGAAGTTATTAAACACAGAGTTAATCTTTTTTCCGAAATGATTTTTGACTTATTAATGACATCGTTACTGACCATTAGGTTAGGATTGTAATTCAAAAATAATTATTCATATCTGCGTCAGAAAGAGTAGCATAATTTAAATCAATGTGTATAGTGTATACGCGTCTTATTAGTTAGTGATTTGACTGCCATTATTAAAAGTGTTGATAGTTAGTCCGGTTTATTTTCATTCATTATGTGATCGTGAAATTACCATTTTCAGCAATATCCTAATAAAGGAGTCGGTGGGTTATGTTAAACTGTTCCGAATACCGTAAAACGTAATACAAGTCAAGATTACCGGAATATTATAGTTGATCTGATAGAAATTTGTGATAGTGCGAAGAATGATCGGCTATAACCTACACTAAGTTAATAATTTGAGAAAATTTAAGAAAAGTTCGTAGAAATCTTAAAGAATACTGGGTATATTATGTATTATAAAATGCCATTCATTTTATTAATGAACGAATTATCTGAATGGTTCTTTTTTAGTATTTAAATTTAATCTATTTACAAAATATTTACGTATATGTACGTATATGACGATTACTGATTTTTTTTTTTTTTTTAAACAATAGTATTTGACTTTTTATTTATTTAATATCACTAAAATACAACATATAATATATATTTTCTTATGCATACCAATATTATAATATTATAAAAATTATATAAAAAAAAGTCGTTATGATGGAACATCGAGGTTTTTTATTCCTTCAATTGTATACCTGATGCATTATTAATGAAAATAAATTAATATTTTTCTTTTATAAATGATGTTATACATTTATAAACATTGAATATCGGTGTGCTGAAAATGCAAATTGTTGTTAGGTAGTTGTGTTACCGTGTGAAAACGTAAATGTTTTCAATTATAAATAATGAAAATGTAAATTTAATCACAATAAATATCAGAAATTAATTATTTTTCACGTTTTGAAACTAATTGTATTGAAATTAAGCAAAAAAAAAAAAAACAATGTTGTATTCGTGATTATATTTTATACTGCAGAGCGAATCTCTAGTTGTGAGCTATCGATTATATTTGATAATTTGTAAATTTGTTTTTAGTCATCACAATATTATAATAACAATTATATTTCATAGAATATATTTTAACTCTTTCATTGTGTTCTAAATTGATATTAATTATTCTTTCTAAATGGCAACTAACATTGTACCCTTTTTATAATTAGAAAATTATATAAGTAAATATTTTTTGAGATGAGTTATTATATTAAATTTAAAACGAATTGTTATCATATTCTTAAATATTATATTTGTTTATATATTATGGTATTATGGTTCTATTTTAATGAAATCAGATATGTTGCATAAACCTCTAAACGTTCAATTTTCAATCAGTTATATTGGTTATATAAATATAATAAATGTTTACAAAATAATAAATTATTAATCATTATTTAAATTATTTCAAATCTAAAATTAAATTATATTTATTCCAAAATATATTTTTATATGTATTTCGTATTCAATTCGTTTTCAATTTCAATCTACTTTTACAAAAAAAAAAAAATTGAAAAAACGTTGGTTAAGTTCTTAAGTTCACCAATATTGTTTAAAAAAAATATATATTCAAACTTTTTCGATATTCGGTATTAACTTTACAATCATTTTTCATTTAATTATTTACTATGTAACTTAAACAAGAACAAAAAAGTTCCATAAATATCATTAACGACTAGGCTGATGGTTGTGGTATAAAACGATAACTCTGTAGTGTAAATAATGCCATTAAGCCAACGCGTTCACCAATGGTAAAAGTGGTTTCGTGTTTAAATCAAATTGATTTATTAAGGTGAATTGAGATAAAAAGTAAAAATAATGCTGACCATTTTCGAATAATCATTTAAACAATAACAGTCTTAAACCAATTTTAGCAAACATATAATGGATGGATTGAAGTCATTTTGCATTAAAATTTTGATAAACATTCACATATTATAAATTATGATGTATGTTTTGGATTTAAATTTTACCTTATAATACATTTAGACAAAATAGTTCATATTAAATCCCTTATAACGATAAACAATTGGAAACTAAATCTTGTCGGATTTCATTGAGATTTTTATGAACAAATTTTCAGTATATATCTTACAATATAATAACTATTTAATAATAATAATAAAAAAAAAAAAAACATTTTGGAAATATAATTTAACTAATTCTATAAATAATTGCATCATAAGCCATTCAAAAATTGTATCATGGCCAAAGAAGGTATTACAATATTACACAATGTCCAGGTTGAATTCAGAATAATTATATTTTATAAATACGTTATCAAAATGCATGTACCTACCTACAATACATATATACATACGCAAGTATACGATAATATGATTAAAATTACGAAAAGCGTTTTCCGTCACATCAAATCACAAATTGATATTAATAATTAATAGTACGATGAATAATCAAATTTTCGAATATTTATGATTAAAACATCTATATTGACCGAGAGACATTTACCGTATAACGACTATAGTGATCACTAATCAGTTTCGTGTAATTTTGTAATTTAATACTTTGACACTAGTAACGTAAGCTAATAATCGTAGAAATACTCACTTGAAATAGGTAAGAATGGCGATCGACAGCAGGAGCGCAATGAATGAAATTGCGTATCCGATTTGGTAGATGTTATTGATTCGTTGTGTCCACTGTAACAAAATATTTTGAATTGTTATATCATTTTTACTTCATTGATATATATTAAATCTAGAGCATACTTTTATTATATGGAAAACATGGACTTAAACTTATTGAAATTAAATTTTAAGAAGTACAAAATAAAATATTGCCGGTTATTTAATATAAATGTAATATATTTATACTACCCTACTCTGGTTATGATTATATTCTCCATACATTAAAAGACATTAAAAGACAAAAGACAATATTTCTATTCCGTGCTACTCAGTAAATTGTTAAATAATGATATAAACGACCCTTTTATCCTTAGTCTCATTTCCTTTAAAATAAACCATCATACTATAAGAAAAAAACAACTATTTTTCGTTCCTCATTCCTCTAAAAAATTGATGTCACATTGCCCTATTAATACATTATCATCAGCCGGGAATACCTTAAGTAATGATAATTTATTTCTAATAACTTTTACTATTACCTATTACTATGTACTATGCATGTAAATAAATATATTTATTTTTTACTTTTCTTTTTTAAATTTTTCTCTTAGTATTAATACCTACCATAATTCAAAATTATCTTATTATTATAGTACCATACTTTATTACTTTATTATTGTATCATTATTCTATATCTATATTTAAATCTTTTTGTTATAACTTATCATTGTTTTAAACTTACTGTGAGTCGAGCTAATACTGGTTAATATTATTAAGTATATATATATGCATTATATATTATCATAGAATAAAACATTAAACTATAAAAAACAAATTTCGCTTTTGTTGTTTAATATAAGCCATTGTTTTTCATTATATTAATCACATATTGAAACAACGTATATAATGAATATTTGTACCCTCGAGTGCACTATGCATAATATAATTTTCATAAAGATTATAATACATATAGGTAAATGGACATAAATATGGATTGGGTTCACTGCAATTATTCCATATATTATGCATATAAATTACGATTGGCACTATCCTTAAAGTTACCCCTAAAGATTTTACCCTTTAATGTATATTTACATTAATAATGGAGCATTGGTGAATATGTGAAATATACCACTAATAAAGTTTGAAGATTATCTTTTTTTTTATTATCCTTCACCTTCTTTTTCAACTATTTGGCGTTGGACACCCTAATCCTGTGCTTTCACGTAACTCGGTCTCCCAAATATCTTCACTTACAATCCCACACTTCATATCACTTTTTATTACATCCCACCATATATTTTGGAGTGTCTTCTTCGTCCATTTCTTTCAATATACATTCCCTTTATTAACCTTACCGCCTCTGTTTCGTCTTTCTTACAAATGTACCTAAGTCATCGCAATTTATTCTTTCTTATTTATGAAGCCCTTCTTATACTACTTCTTATATACTCATTTTTTTATTTTGTCTTCTCTAGTCACTCCATTCATCCACCTTAACATTCATCTCTCAAACACTCATCCTCTTGCTATCTATATTCTGATTATTGAAGGCCTCAACATTGTCTTATATAATTTATCTTTAACCTAGTTGGGATCCTTTTTTCACACAAAATAATTGAAACTTCCCTCAATTTTATCGATCCACACTTAATTCTGTGTTTCATATTTTTCTTGAAAACACCATCTTTTTGTAGGAGGGATACTAAATACTTTTAAGAACCTCAACCTCACCTAATCCATCACCACTCAATTTTATCACTTTTCATTTTCCTATTCACTACGTGTTCCTTTTCTCCAAAATTTTACTCCATATATTTTGTTTTAACCTAACCAATCTTAAATTTTTACCTCCACTACACTCTTAATGTCTGCCATTCACTTCCTCAGGATTCTTTTATACTGGTACTATATCATCTTCCAATAACATGTACCATGGCATCACACTCATGTATATCCTTTATTATCTCATCCATTACCATGGAAAATAATTAAGGACTCAAAACCGAACTCTGGTGTACTCCTACCCGGGTACTACAGTTTCTACACATAAATTCCTCACTCTTATAGTCGATTCTTCATACATATATTTAATCATATTCATAAATATTTTTTATAATCCTTCCTTCATTAATACTCACTTTACGATTTATCCAGGAATCCTGTCATATACTTTGTCTAGATTAAAATAATATCATTCACCATACAAAACTTCCTTTTATTTTTACTATACTTTTCTATATATTTATCTATATAAAATATTGGCTCCATTTTTGATCTCCAGACATTTCTCAATTCTTACCCTCTTATCAACTAATTTTATCCCTTTATAATTTCCACATTCTTGTACATATCTTTTACCCTTAAATATTGGTACCACACAGCTCTTCCTCCACACTTCTAGAATTTTTTCTTCAATTAGTACCTATACCTTATTAAAGAACTTTGTTAGCCATCCTATACCTAAACTAATAATACTTTCTATACTTCTACTGGTACTCTATTTGGTCCAACCGGTTTTTATTTTTTATTTTTCTTTCTTCTCTCATTAAATTCACCTAAATTCCACTCAACTCAATATATTGCCGTTCTTAGAAACTATTCATTTAATAATTTTTCCATTTATTCATCACTTAAAACCCATATAGATTTTATAAAATCTTTAAATATAATTTAACTATGCATTAAAATTCCTACTAAGATAATATAAACTGAATACGTTGGAAATATTAAAGAAGAGAAATCAAAGCGATTGAAACGCCGTCTAGATTATAGTTGTGATAACATATAGATATAGAATATGGGCTATGTGTGATATATGATCGCATAGATAATTGCTTAGATTCTCCCACTTAGTGATTCATTGTAACAAAAAGTAATCGCCCCACTACTATTCACATACCTTGTCATTTCCATTTATAGTAACAAAGTTCTCATCTTCATAGTTTTTCTCTCATGTTTAAAATTAACATTTAACTCAAACATGGACTATGTACCTATGTAGATAATCTACACAAAGGGTGCCCGCCTTGGATAATTTTACCCACGATAATTGGCCCACGAGAATTGTTACACTTTTACAAAATATGTTTATTTTTGTGCAAATAATTTCGTATGTCGTGAATTTACGTTTATACTTTGTTAATAATAAATTTATCTAATAGGTGGATAACCGTATACCATTGTAAGAATTCAATAGAGTACTTTATATAGACATGTAATTATTGTAGCTTAGACATGATTGCAAAATTTACCGATAAAAACAATCTATAGGTACCAGCTAATAGCAAATTATATTATTAAAATAAAATGGAGCACGTGGGCAATAAAAGTTATAATCTGATAAATGTTGTTTATTTTACGCTTCCCACTCATTTTGACTGTTGATGAGGGCCATCCTGAGAAGGTGTCAATTTTGGAAAAGAGTCGAAAAAAGAAGAAAAAAATCAATGACTTTTTTTAATGTTTATTTTAAGTTTTGAAGAGAAGTATTTATTGTATTATTTTTTAACATTTCTTGAACCATGCTGTTGATTAATGACAATAGACCAATCAGTGTCAATTAAAAATTGGTTTTCCGGTTTCGTTTTATGTGTTATAACTGCAGGAGAATTTTTTTAATATATTTTCAACGAAAGCAGCCAGGTAATAATTAATAACTCAATATTGACAATTTTTCATTTCATTCAAAACACAAAATTAATGTGTTTAATTTGCTGAGAAACCGTTGCTATATTTAAGGGATATAACGTGAAAACGAATTACGAAACAAAATATAATGATTATTTGAAATTTGTTAAAGAAGTAAAACTATCGAAGCTCAAAGAATTTAAGTAGAAATTAAAAACTCAGCAAAAAATGTTTAGTTCAGCATTACAGCAACCATTCAATATTGTTAAAGCTAGCTATTCTGTTTCATTTTTGATTGCAAAAAAAATTAAAACATTTTTGGATGGTGAATTTGTGAAAGAATGTTTGGAAGCTATTGTAAAGGATATTTTGCCTGATAAAAGTAAACTATTTGCGAATCTAAGTCTATACCGATAAACAGTGTGTCAACGAATTAATGAAATTTCAAATTAAATTATCGTAAAACTGCGCCATCAAATTCAAGATTTCAAATATTTTTCCTTAGCTATTGACGAAAGTACAGACATTTCAGATATAGCTCAACTTGTAGTAGTTATTTGTTCGTGGAGTAAATGAATTATTTCAAATAATTGAAGAAATTTTAAAATTGATATGTTTGAAAGGTACTATAAAAGGTTAAGATATTTCCCATGCTATTGAAAACTGCTTATGCGAAAACAATTTGGGTTTGGAAATTATTTCTGGGATATTAACTGGTACTTCTATGATCAGTAAAGAAAAGGAAACAATACAATACTGATCGGTAAAATAAAATCCAACCATAATACTAATAATTGCTGTAAAAGAAATTATTTATTTATAATCCACTGTCTTAATAAAATCTATGTGCCCAAGTATTATCGATGAATCATGTTATACAAGTAGGTAGTCATAAAACAGTGAATTACATTCGAATACATGCACTATTGCACCGATAAATTAAGGAGATCCTGAAATAATTGGATTCTGAATATGGTGAGGTAGTATAATTCAGGTATGTCAGACGGTTAAGTGGTGGAAGATGTTTACTTCGATTTTATGAGTTACGTCAAGAAATTGACTTGTTTAAAATAAACGACGAGCAAAGACCAATACTAAAATTAAGAAATGATGAATTGTTATTGGATTTATGCTGTTTAGTGTATGTTGTCGAAAAACTCAATTAATTAAATATATCATTACAGGGAAAAGATAAATTAATCACATCATAATTTCAGAAGAAATGATTGTTGTTTGAATATCAATTGAAAAATAATGACGTTCAACACTTTCCATTGTTAAAATAATTAATAAATTCAAAATATTTCAATTATATTAAATATGCGAAATAAATTGGAAAACTTACAGCTAGAGTCGTTTCATTAATTTAGACAAATACAACCAAATCATTGAAATATATTCATCTCAGTTTCATGTCGATGTCAAGTCAACCGCAAAATATCTCCAAATTGAACTGATCGATTTGAAATGTAATAATGAATTAAAATATATTTTTGAAACATCAGAATAAACAATAGATTTTTATAACATTACTTATGTCATAAAAGAAAAATGTTCTTATTTGAGAAATCGGGTACAAATTGTTGTGAGCGCTTTTTGATCAACTTAGACATACGAATCGTTTCTTTCGGAAATGAAATTCACTAAACGTAAGTCACGCTCGAACTTAACAGACAAAAACTTGCAACATCAACGATGTGCAAATATACGCATTGATATAGATTTTCAAAAGATAAGTGAAAGAGTTGAGAAACAAATATCTCACTAATCAAATAAATTAAATACTCAATCGTTTCGTTTATATCTTTTATTATATTATCCACGTATATATATATATATATATTATAATATCTATGAATAATAATAAAAACAATAATATTTAATTATTATTATTTATATTATATATATTTTTTTAATAAATTCATTCTGTTTTATATTTTTACTCCAAAATTGTGAATATATAGTTTTGTATGCGTCCCGCGGGATTATCATGCATTTCCAAAATGGCTCGCAAGATGATGGGTTGGCCACCCCTGGTCTCACTTATATACGGTTTTTATGTTTCGTAAATGCTCATTTGAGAAGTGAAAATTCTCATGTTCATAAATCGAATCGATAAAAAATTGAACACATACGGTACTTTAATAAAGCTACTTTTCGATTTTTGCTGTACCTAGTTTAAAAATTTAAACGCACGTAAGGAAAAATACCGGGAAAGTAATAATAAATAAGAGTATTTCGGAGGGCGTATACGCAGCTTCGATCAGAATCATTTCTCAAACACGATGCTTTCCAATTTAAAATAATAATACAGCATTGACTTGCGTCAGATTGAACGTTTAGACTAGCGCCAAATACCCGAACCACGGTGTTATTTCATATTATCGTTTTATCCTTTAAAGTTCAAATACATATTTTATATTTATAATTAAATTTAAGCGTATACAATGTATAATATACATAGTACGTAGATGCCAGAGAATATAATTTGACGTTACATAAAAATTAAAAATTCAAAGTAGATATTTAAAAACTCTTATACTTAATCAACGAGTAAAACTCCTAGAAGTTAGATATTATTATAGTATTATGTATTATGACATAATAATATATATATAGTATTTCCTGTGATTATCGTAATTTCATCAGACATTTTTATATTGCTAGTGAGTAATAAAACTAATAAAACATATATTTTGTTTATGAAAATGACGCGTGATGTATTAATGTCATAAATCAATTTGTTAATTTGTATTAGCAAAATCTGTATGTAGCATATATTAGTTAGTTTGGCATGTGTGTCATAAATTGTAAATTATGTATATAATTATATCATTATTATTAGGTACACTGATTTAAATGGCATGCTGCGAGTGTCAGCTATTCTGTAGTGTATACTGTAATGTGTAATATCACGTTTTCTGTCCGGATAGTCCGATACCTACCAGCAGGTCACCGCCATTGTCCCGTCTAGAGTCCTTCGCGAGGTCGGAGATGAACTAATAATTTTTGCTCGTATAAAAACGTAAATATTAATAATTAATAAGTCCATAACTTGTAAATACTACGTGGTGATAGTGTACGTGTAACCGAAATTCTACTAAAAAGTACAAACAATACCTATACGAGTAGCTATCTGAAATTCGGGTTTACCGTTTAGTTCACACTATATTCGTCGATTAATTTTGTCAGTGATAAATTATTAATGTAAGTGATAAACCATATAATCGTTCGTCAACCTTGCTCACGCTGAAGATGCAGTTTTTCGGTATCGCCTAGTCAACGTAGCCAAAGTTTATAATATCCTAACCTTAGTGCGACCAAGTTGATCTATAAGTATAATTACACGGATAACTGCAACGTGTAGTGAAAGAGCTCATGAATATTTCGTTCGACACATGAGGTTGATATTGGCGACGAACACTGATGAAAATGGGTTATGATGGATTAACACAAGCATCAGCTGTCAATATACCTTATTAGTCGCACGCGATAAAAATACCGTACCCATTGATTTGATTTTTTACCCATTGGTTGCTCGAAACCGAAAATATTCAATACCTACTGTGATACGATTATTTGATAAATACGAATATAAATTTTCGAGTTAAATCATACACGTGTACGATGCGTTATTAATCGTTATTTTGATATACTGCATAGATGAACTACAATGTGTCGGCTCGTAAACGGCGAGTATTGTAAATTATTTAATATTAAAATATTTCCATCGTTCATTGTATTCGTAAAACGTACATGTAAAACTATTTGGGAACCACAAATTATACTTTATGAGACAATAATGCAGGTACCTACATGGAATTAGTATTTGTTTTCTCGTTATCTTAACCCCTTGCGTTCACATTTACACCACCCCATGTCGGCACGAACATGAAAATAATGGGAAAACTTTACGAATAATAATAATAATAATATATATAATACATTATAATATAGGTAACGCATACATTACTGAATTCAGAGGTCCAAAAATTAACAAATAATTATTGAATGTTTTAAAAGTCATAACAATATTAAAATTGTTTGTATACTTAATCGGAAACAAAACACGTGGACGAGGTAGGTAGGACCTATACATTGAGCGACAATTAGCCACTCGCATAATATTTTGCAAAATATTGAGAAAAACGATTCTGATCGAAGCTACGAAAATACATTAGACGAAAAATTATTATTTATCACAATTTTATCATAACAATTACGTATCGATATTGAGTGATTGTGGTTTTTGGTTAATTTACAGTTTACAATTAGATTCTATATACAAAATATTCGATTATATTGAAACTGCTGAAGAAATATTTTTCCAAAAACGAATATAAAATCAATAGTTTTATTGTTCCGATCATAATCTAAAATACGGGTTTCGCGGATACAGAATAAGATTTTGAACGTTGTACGAAACACAATATACATCACGCACATATTATTGAACGACTATTGAAAAGTTTAACAACTTTGGTGAGAATGGCACGAAAATAAAAACAAAAAGGGTTGTAAAATGAAAATTTTAATAATAATAAAAAGAAGTTGGAAATTTCGAGTGACCGTCTCACAAAATCATCCTGTTCCTTAAATATCGATCGATATAGCCATAAAATCTGATTTATAATAATTTGTCTGAATTGGATAATTATTTATTGTATTTGTACGGAAACGTGACTAATTGAAATGTATATTTCAATGATATATCATAGAATGAATTTATATATATATATATATATATGATTGATATTATTGATAATAATAATATTATAATCTGCGACATGTTCATGGCCGACGGCTATATATTATGTGCAAATGGCGGAGATTAGTGAAATAGGTAGCATGACGTAGGTGTTCTGGATTCAATTTCGGGACAAATATTTATAATATATAATACATTATGGCAGGCGTTCTTAACCTTTGTTAGGTCACGGATCACTTAACGATATGATAAGTAGCTTCAGACCCTCCTAAAATATTTTCATTTTTAATTATTGTTTATTTTTTATGATTGTAATAAAAGAATTATTAGATTACCTACTGGTTATTATTAGAATAATGAAGGTTATTAATTTTGACGATAGAATAATAAATTACGAAATAATATATATATTTTAGTTTTTAATTAAAAATTATATAAAATAGATCGAAAGTGAGTATCAATATTATTTTGTTCATCTTATTCTTATCGTAGTAGTGAAGTACAAACAGAGAAACAAAAAAACAAGGCCATCTCTTGTACCTCCGAACACCCATCTACGGATCGATGGTTAATCGTGATTGGTTCTATGACCATGAGTCAATCCGAAAAACATAAAAATTATTAAGATATCATTCTGCCTATTTTAATTTAAACATGGATGTACACATTTTGTACTTTGAAATAAAAAAACATTTTTTAAATAAAATGTTTCGTTGTGTGGTAGTCCGATGATTTAATTAAAATATTATGCATACCTATACCAATATGTATACATATGAAAGGAAAACGCAATCGTATAGTGTTTTGAAAACTATTAAATTTCAATAAAACGAACAAAGCTCACAGACTGAGAGTAAACGTAGTTTTAAGGAACTTTTATATCTTACACGTTTATCGACTATATTGTCTGATATTTTACTTCAATCACATGTATATTGTTCAGTTAAGACCGAAAAATATACAGTTGAATTCTCGAGTGATATGAGCGAATCTAGATAAAAAATATTCCCGGTGATATACACATATATAGTGTTTAGTTTAGAAATAAAGTTTTTGTTAAAAAAAGTTTTCAAGAGAAAATATGAACCTGAATAGGCAACATAGAGTATATATTATGTGAAATATGTGAGTACTAGTAACAACGGGTCTAAGTAAAAAAACCACTGCTGTTCATGAGACAAAATAAATACATTTTTATCAAACTTGAAACTTAAAATATCTCACAAAAATGTATTTAAAATTCTGATATATACTTCAATACAAATAGACATCTAATTTTATATGAAAATTAATATATATTATAAAAAATAACAATATATAATATATATAGTATATATATAAGTAAAATTAATAGATATTAAAAAAAATATATATTATATTTGTGTGACAGGAATTAAAAATAATTTTGATATAAACATGATCAAGAAAATTAAAGAAAAACTACATAATCCTATTAAAATACAATCTATAGTAATAATTCAATAATTAATTATTGTTCTATGAAATATCATACATTTATATCAGGTAAATTTTCTAATATTTTAAATACCTAACAATAGTAATAATGATAAAATCGCCTTTAAAACTAATAATAATTAAAACCATAAATAATAAATCCAAAAATGTAAAAATAAATTATTTATGGATTATGATAATTATTGTGTTTATAAACTTATATGTAGCTGCAATAAATTTTACATTGGAAAAACTAGTAGAAGAATCAACATCAAAATGAACAAATTTCAGAAATAAAATTTAAAAAGTCTTCTCTTAAATCTAATTTTGCTAAGCACGTCTTAGAATTTAATCATAGTATACATTTCATATTGAAAAAAATTTAAAAGTACTAAATGACTAAAAAAATATGTACCTAAAATTAGTACTAGAAGAATTATTTATTTATATTGAAGTAAAACATAATAGTTTTAATAATATACTAATTATACTAACAGATTTTAAAGATAATGATATTTACCAATACATATTAGACAACGACACATAATTTTATCAGTAATTGAAATATATCTACGTTAATATAGCCATCGTTTAATAATTAATTATTATTATTAGTATATTCTATGTACAATATTTATTAAGTTTATAATTTGAGTACTTGTGTATTTTCTAATAATAAAATGAAAAAACTTGTTACCACAAAAATATGATTTACTTTTATTTGGTAAATACGTATTTCGATAGCTATGTTATCATCTTACACAATTTTTTGTATTCCTTTTTTGGTATTTAAATTTTTTGAATTAATTAATTTCAAATTTTAAATATATAATTTTATAACAAAATTTAGCATATTGTTAGATAATAATAATATAAGTGGCGTAAAATTCCCAAACATTTTTGTGTATAATGATATTGACTCCCTATTCATTAAAACCGTTAAATTGTTACAAGTTTTTTTGACATTTATAATAACATATTTTCATAAAAAAATTATGTATAAGATATGAATGTTTTCTTATTTTTTGTTTTTAAACAATATTTACTGGGACATAATGGTAGATTACCATCTGTGCGCTTCGTGGTATCAATTCTTTGTTTGAAATTTGAAAAAATATATAAACAAACAATCGGATGTAATAATTTGAACACATTGAAACATTTTGAAATAAACTCGATTACCCTAATACATACAATATAATAATGTTTAAAATACGATTTATTTTTTATTTCAACGTATATACTCATACAATATAGTTACCTACTGCCTGTATGGTATATACGTGACCCAATGTATGTTTGTCCGTTAATGATAACACGTTCTCTAATATTAAATTACCAGTCACTCGCGTGTCGTCAAACAAATAATTATATTTCGAATTCAAAAACTGAAATCGATGTGTGTTTTTTTTTTTAACAATAAAAAATAATGTTTAAATGAACACTGGGCTTACCATACCCATCATAAATATTATATCTACACGTTTTATTTACCCATACTATAATACATTTGAAAAAAATAAATACATTTATACATTTTACAACAATATAGGTATCAATTAAAATATGAACATTCACTCAGTCATATTTAATAACAATATCAATAACAGAATATTAATACGTAACATTTGAATTCCGAAGGTAATCGCCGACAAAAAAGTACTATTTTAAGTAGATAAGTACTAATATTTTGTGTACAAAAAAATATTTAAAACGTCTTTTTTTTTTTATATAAAAATGAATAACTTTTTTTTGTTCAGTTCGAATAGTAATAAATGATTAAATGTAATTCTATATTGACTTCATATAAACGTATTGTCTACAGCTAATACAATTTATAAATAAAATAATAACGGATTCGTATTCTATAATATATTCTGTAATAGAAATTGTGCATAGGTGCACGTGCGCCTGTGCTCCTTAATTCGAGTTGCTACTGCAACCTAACACTGGTAAATATAATCTATTTTATGATTTCAATAAATATTAATATTATTTTTAATATATTTTGATATTTGTAAACAAAAATTTAACCTAGAAACTAATGACATAAAATCAGTAAAATGTTTCAAATTGTATTTATTTTTTTCATTACAAAATGCGATTAATATCTTTCATTAAAATATTTTTTATTTATATACCTACCTATACATAACGAATATTTATAGTTACAAACCATAAATAATTTTTATCACAGCATGAGAGGACACGAGAATATATATATATTATTTTATGAATTATAAAATTCAGTGTTTAAAACAAAACAATTATCTTTATTCATATTCGTGGTCATTGGGTACACAGTCAGTAAGTCTATAATGACAAAATGTAATAATATAATAATCATATTTCATAGAATTTATATAATTGTATAGATAATCTTTCTCAATAAATCCTAGTATTGTTATTTGTTAATGAATTCCAATTCAATGTAACTACTTACTAAGATTTTTCTAAGCAAATTAATATTATAGGAAAAACTTAGTGCCATCTATGAATTTGGTCAAATATATTTTATTGTTATAATAAATGTAATAATAATAATATCTTATTAGAAAACTATTAATATGGGTAATTTATAAGACATATGTATGTTTAGTGATATAATGATATATAGTAGGTCTTCTATTGGTTCACGGTTCAGTTCTGTATGATTTAAACGATATATAATAATTTATGTAATTAATTATATATCTATGATTTAGATGCTCCTCAAACGTGATAATTATTATCAATGCTAAAAAAAAGTAACTTGATGAAAATAATTTTAAGTAACTTGAAAGTAATTGGATTACTTTTATTTAATGTAACTAAATTTAAGAGTAATTTACCCAATATTGAACATTTATATCATAACATAACATTAGAATGCATGATTAAATAATAATCAGTATTTTTTACGAAATAATAAATAATAATTATTATGAACATTGAGTTTTAACAAATTAAATTTATGAAAAATATTACATTATTATATGTCTTACAGTAAGTATAATTACAGCAGTTTTAG
Organism: Pemphigus obesinymphae; assembly: GCA_025469235.1. NCBI lineage: Eukaryota > Metazoa > Arthropoda > Insecta > Hemiptera > Aphididae > Pemphigus > Pemphigus obesinymphae. Next base: position 808 of record JAIPRL010003814.1, on the reverse strand, counting down.
TTTGTATTTACTAATTTATTGTTTGATAAAATTATAAACTTTCGAACTTACAGTCTAAATAATTGGTTTTTCAATGTAAATACCACGAATAGTGTTATAAATTTAAGAGAAGGTATGGATACAAGAAAATCAAGAATTTAAAGAAATAAGAATACATAATTTTTGTGCAAGAGCTAGATAAGAAAATGGTTGTATATTGTGAAAATTAGAAATATAATTATAATATTACAAATAATAAGTTTACTATTGAAATACTACGATTAAGTTAGGTACTAATATTTGATATGTATTTCGTATGTGACATCGTTTTGTAATATGTTTATATAAAAGTGTTCTAAGTACTTTAATGCCGGGCTGCATAACGATCTAATACAGTTCAATAATGTATATATTATTGGTTGGATATAAACAACAAGATACATATTTGTATTGTGTCGGTAATAATACTGCTGTATAAAATATTTGATAAAATTAACCGATTTGAAATTTTCTTTAATCATGGTCACGATTTAAGATAATATAGAGGTTACTCAACGTCATATGCGAAATAATTGGACAGTTGGTACATAAAACAACTCCATGAAAAACAGCTGACCGATACACTGAGAAATACATACAGAGCTACTAGCGGAGTACAGCCTTAACTATATCCACGAATATTTTGGCGCCAAATATCATTAGTCATTACATATTATTATAATTTATTAATTATTCAAATATATGTACGAAATTGACTTGTATTTCCATACTTGATAATTGTGTCCTGTGATCAGTTTACATATCTTATTAAAACTAAAAATATTTCCAA
>JAIPRL010003813.1:33265-43420 GCA_025469235.1 Pemphigus obesinymphae | reverse complement strand
ATTTAATTTTTGAATATTATGTACAAAAGAACAAATTCAGTCTCAACTTTTAATTAAACATTTAGAAATATAAAAGGGACTATATACTAAAGGGGACGCCAAACTTAAGCTAAGCAAAGAAGGGGGATGCCGTCCCCCTCCGTCACCCCTCACTTTTACCACTGATTATAAGAATACGCGTAATGCATGTATATAAAAACATATATATACCTTAAGAGGCATAAAAAACGAAAACAAATAAATTGTTTAGTTCTTTAGTTTTTTTTTATTGAAAAATAAAAATACATATATTTATAGGTACAACACAGTATATATATATATTTTGTATTGCATTGTGCTCAGAAAACGTTAGATATAATATGCGAATCAAATGTAAATAGTTTTAAAATACAGTAAGGCATGTTACACGATGAGGAAGAGTGCGTTGCCGATTTATAGGCAACTGACAAAAATGAAAACGCGTACATCACATAGCACTAGACTCACTAGAGAGTAGAATACGATAGAGTATAAACATGGAAACATAGAAAAGTATTAATATATTTTACTCGATTTATTTTCTTCGTTTTTTAAATAATTTTTTCCAATATAAATTGCATTTCACAAAATATTTTTTATACCAACATAATATTACATTACGTTATAACGTGTAGTACAGGGATTTATGAATCGTTTCAAAAGGCAATATCAATATACCGTATATCGGGTAGGCGGTACTTACACAAACAATAATAATTTTTTATCAATTAATTTACAATGTTATTAAATTATCAGCTACGAGTTCTGAAACGGTAATATTGTCATTTACGATATAATATCATTAATGTAGGTATGTGAAAAATTTAACATTAATTTTATCAATATTTTATTAATTATTCTATTTATTTAGTTATTATTGAAAAACAGGCTTGCGCCCGAAATTACAATATATAACTGAACAAATACACGTAGACATAAGACACATAAGAATATAAATAATATTGTACTAATTACATCACTACATATCAGATAATTTGATGAAATATACAATAGACAATATTACAAGGGAATTTAAAATTAATAAGAGAAATGGGGGACCTATTGTTGGCAAGACTCATTACGGCTCGTTCACGTTAACGGCTCGTTTGAGAGATAGTTTATTGGGACAAGGAGGAATTTGAAAGAGAGCCAAATTACGAGTGCTACGTTTAGGTACTCGGAAATTAATATGTTGCAGAAGAGAAGGGGAGTCAATTTTACCATCGAGAAGTTTACCGAGGAACGATAAATCAGCGATCCGAAAAAGTTTGAAGGTTCAGCGCACGAAGTACCGGATCGTAATCATGAGGAGGATGTGGTATGCCTAACTGGAAAGCAGCAAATGCAAGGAACTCACGTTAGACACGTTCGAGTTGATGGCAATCGCCAGCAGTATATGGGTTCCAGACTACCGATCCATATTCCAAAATTGGCCTTACTAAAGCACGATAAAGTAACTTTAACGAGGAGGCAAGCTTGAATTCATCGGCTATTCGTTTAACGAAGCCAAACAATTTAATCGCCTTACATGTAACGTAATCAATGTGAGCTTTTGGATTAAGCGAGAGAACAAATAAAAATCCAAGATCACGAATATTGTCAACAATAGAGACAAGAACGACACCATTAATAGAACAAGAAAAACTTAAGGGTGCTTGGTCCCTTGAAAAAGTCATTGATTTGCATTTGGAAACGTTCAAGCTTAAGCCAATACACTCGCCACCCCAATAAGTGACCAGGCTATCGGGGTCTGATTGGAGACAGATGCAATCTTCAATACTGCTAATCTTATAATAAAGTTTAAAATCGTCAGCAAAGCAGAGAATTTTATTATAGGAGAGAACTGTAGTGACATTATTAGCGAAAAGCAGGGGAGAGAGGTGCCCCCCTTGTTGAACACCCGTGGAAGCCGTATAAATAATAGACTTGGTGCCAAAGTATGTAATATAATAATATATTAATAGTTAAAACTAAACAGTTTTGTTTTCTCTTAGTGGTCATATTGATATTTTGTTGTGAAATGTTTAGTAAGTATTTAATTTTGTTATATATTATTTAATCGTTTGATATTATTAGGTACTATATGCAGTATAACATTTTTCAAAACTTTAAAAATTGTTTTAACATATACTTACTGAAATATAAACTATACATTTACATATAGATAAGTTTATATTAAATTTCAAGATTATTTAATATTTAACAAGTTATTTTTTAATCATAAATATAAGTATATAGGTAATAAGAGGTAATAAATTCATTTGAAATGTTAATTTTCATTAAGGTTTTGAAAACAGTCGGAATATAATATAATATAATATATGGTTAGTTTTTTTTATATCTAATTATATCGAAGTAATAATTTTCAATTGTACCTATAAGTTAAAAATTAAACATGTTTCAGATTTTAAAAATTGTATAATTAACCCTGAAATAATTAACATAATAGTTATATTTTATAATATGTATATATTAATTATATCATATATTATTTTAATAATTAAAATAAATAAAACTAATATGGATTCAAAAACCTGTGTATTTTCGATGTTTATTTGACATTTTTGGTGGATAGTGTTCCTTTACTCACAACAAGTATTGAAAAAAATTTTAAAAAACAATTTATCTCGAGACTAAAATTCTAAAATTCTAAAATCTTAACTACGTCAGACTTCCAGTATAAAAACGTATAAAAAAATATTTGGAGCATTCCATCTAGTCTCTAGTTTTTACTATAAAAAATGATCACTTATTTTAAGTATGACATTGGTAAATTACCTACATATAATAGTATAATACATATTATATAGTGCAGTAGAATGCAGAGTTTGTCCTTTGCTTGACGTTTTTCTCAAAATTTAACTCTGTCTTTCTATCATTTCTATGTCCACCTCTATATATTTGCAAACATTTTTTACAATGTTTACATATTCATTAAATAAGGAAAAAAATCTATCTAAAATTGTTATAAAAAATTGTCGTTTTTATTATTTTTATTAATTTGATTATTTATAGTTATCTGTATAACACTTTAAGCATAAATATTACGAGTTGCAATCAATCTAGTACTGCAGTCATATAATATTATGTAGGTATATTGTATATTATATACGTATTTAAAATTGTATAATAATGTTATAATGGTTTGATTTCATCTTTTTTTCTTTCTTTTTCGTATTAGAGTCTTTTTGAAATAATTCGTCAACAGTTATGGGTACCTATGTAATTTTTGTCGACAAAAAATTATAAACTAATAACAATTTGAAACTATAAATTATACTTGTTGATAAACAGGTTGTTGTGTTTTAGTCTAATATTCATATTTATAATTTTGTATCACGTTGGAATACGACTATATTGTTTAAACAAGCTAGTGAAAATCGTACCATATTATAAAAAAATTATTATTTTAAAAGTTTTTAATAATTCTTACTACTGTTTCTATTTATTAGATATTCTGATGTAAATGATAAATTATGTAGGTATATTTGTATTTTTTTTTTTTTTTTTAGAAGTGAAGAAAAATACTTTTTTTAAGCTGTTGTTATAAAAATTGATATACGAATGTTATTTAGTATTAATAAGTTTACTAAATATCACATAAAATTTTCAATATGATTGTAATATTCAACTGAATTGTTAGCTGTTAATAATTGTTAAAATGGACTATATAGCAAAACGATGAAAACGGAAAATATCTATACCTCTTCTTCCGGTGTTTTGGCTTCGTCTTGTTCTTTTTCGTCTAGTTTGTTCAGTAGCTTGTCCTGTAGAAAAAAATTAAAACAAAATTTAAACAAATCATCTAACTAAAAAGTAACTAAATAAATTAAAATAGTTGATCGGAAGTGATCGTACAAGTATTTGCATGTCTCAATTATAATACACGTAGTTATTAATATAGGCTCGGATGATGATGCACTAAAAAAATTTTAAATGTTTTCACATAAAAATGTATTTATGATCTAAAATAGTTAAAATACAAAAGAATAATCGAAAAATAAATGAAACCTTTATACATTTTGGATAAATATCCATGGTTAGGTTTTAAAAAATTATAAGTGTTATAAAATTATTTAATCTATGATTTTAGATAGCGGTGACATTATCTATTGTTGTTTTTTTTTCTAGTGTTATCGGATTTCATGTACGAATTTTGATTATTGTAAAATGATTGTTCTACACCACAGAACCTATCTATATATTATGTATAATAAATGAAAAAAATAACTTTACACAATATGTCTCAATTATTATAGTAAAAATGATTAAATATTTGATACATTAAATTACATATTACCAAATACTGTTAAAAAATATCCTATAAAATAAACACGAATACATTTACATTATGATTATGCAAATAAAATTGTTTTACATTGAAATAAATGCTACTGAAACACATTTTTAGCTAGAAATTCAAAAAAAAAAAAAAAAAAATTCAAAATTCATCAGCATCTTGATTTCTAGCCCTAATCATTAACCAATGACATTCTATCAGTGATGTGTATTTTATTTATAGTCTTCCAGCAGTTTTCTATATTATACCTACCTAATTTATTATATTGTCGTTTAAGCATATTTTATTCTATTATGTCATAGTATAAAATTGATATTTTTACCTTTAATTCTTGGTTTAGACGAAGAATTTAATAAATAATAATATAATATTTGTAAATATTACATATGAATATGAAAAGGTGCCTACTGCTTTACTATTGTATATATATATATATATCGTCGAGTAAGTAGATATCTATGTCGAAATAAGCCGTGTCAAATTAATTGCCACATAATATTAACATATACAATATACAATATACGTATATACGTACGTTTGTATATTCGGAAGTCGTTTCATTTTTTACCGTGTTAAACAATGACGAACTGTCGTAAATCGGAATTATTTATAATATTTATTTTTAACCTCTTTCCCGTTGTCGAAATGGTCTTAATATTTTCAAGGATACAGTGATCTGACATACTCCTGCAGCTATTTACAATACACGTATAATACTGTAGGAAGGGAGAAAGTAGGTACTTTAAATGATAAATTAAATGGGTTACGTGGGTAGGTTTTTTTGCAGAAGTATTTATTTTTCAATTAAAATTAGTACAATTACGAATAAATACAAATTTAACATAATACATATGTATTTTTTCGAGTTTCTTATTTTAACAATAAATATATTATTACACTATTTTTATATTTTAAAATTTCCGGTTCATAGAAACCTAGTACATTAGTGCATTAATCAGTATCATATTATATATAACGTATAACATATTATGTGGCATATGTATATTTATAGTGACAAATTTTCTTCAACTTAATATCGTCTTGTAGCTTGTTGATGTAAATAAACGGAACAATATTAAATCTTCAGATGGTTTTTTACGTCCCATATACCTAATAACTTGTTGTAAAGCCGTAGACGTCCTAAATATTCGACAAAATATAATCTACAGCATTTAGAGTCAAAAACTTTAAAACAATAAAAAAGTAATGGTAGGTAGGTATTTGAAGGCAAAAATTAATTTTCGATTAATTTGTTCCGTGACATCTGTAATATTTAAAAATTACTCCTGCATCTATCACATTTATGTTTAAAATGTAATAATAACAATCATAGTATGCAATGCTGGGCAAGATAATGCATTTTTTTTTTAACTCAATTAAATTAAGTTAATAGAAAGAATGGTAAAAGTTTAAAGTTAATAGTTATTTTTTTGCTTTTCAATTAAGTTAAATTAAAAGTTAAGTTAAGATAAAAACATAACTTATTAACATAAGTCAATATATTATTTGAGATATACAAGTATAATTAAGTATATATATATTTTTTTTTTTGGAAATACTGTTATTTTTTAATTTAAGTATTTGGAAATTTTTAAAAATCATAAACATAATATTATTGAAAATACTACAATGTGTTTATAATAATCATTATTAAAATTAATAACAAATAGATCCGTAAAAATTTTTAATAAGTAGATACTTATACTCTTTTGTTCAAAATTTTAATAAACGGAAATTGCTCATTGCAAATTAATGCCTACCTAAATATTGTTTATTGATGGGAAATCTAATATATCCTGAGTATAATACCTATACTGTATAATAATACTGGGAGATTATTATATAATATATAGGTATTTTTATTTTATTTATATTTTCGGAAAATAAATAATTCTTATGATATAATAGTTATTAGCAACGACAAAAACAACTTTATTTTTATTTAACCATTTTTACAAATAGACACAATATGAAATCAAAATGTATCAATTATTTCAAAATCAAGTTAACCGAGTTTTAATTATAAGTTAATATAACAAAAAATTAATTAAGTTAATAATTAGTTAAGTTAACGAAAATCAAATATTAAAAGTTAAAATTAACTTGACTCTTTTAACTTGTTAACTTGTTAATGCCCAGTACTATTTATATGTATTGATTATATTGTTAATATTTCCCAAGTGAAATTACAAGAAAAGTAGGTAATTCATTTCAATAAAACATTGCACAAGTTGTGTGTTGTGTTCTGAGGATGCTCGACGTTTGTTTACGGAAGGATAACTGTGAATCCTACCACGTGGTGTTCCAGAGAAAATAAGTACATAAAATGAATAACATTATTATTTGTTTGTATATTTCTACATTGAAAACACATAACATTTTCACGTCCGTCCGTTTTGTTTTGTTTTTCGGATATTTGTCTATACATACAACACGCGTTGTAACGGCCGTATATTGCAACCGTACGATGCGTTTATTAATATGCGTAAAAAGGACTCTGTGACGTGCAATTTTTTTCGGGGGATATAACTGGAACGCGAACATTATGTATGGTCATGGATTACATGGTTATTTTTTTTTTTTTTGTACTGGTAAATATGTGTATTTTACACCAAGGACGACAGTAGTTATTCGCCTATATAATATCGAATACAATAATAATATAAAATAATTAAAAAATGCAATTATATAAAAATAATATATATCATATTATAATATTTGTTATGTGAAAAGCCATTTTAAAATATCATTATGGACAAACTGTACATATATTATCATATAATACGTAATATAATAGTTTTGGTTTTTATGTATCTTTTTTTTATCGATTACCTATTATGATATTTTATAACGCTTTTTTGCCGAAAGGAGGTTTGAGTAATATAATCGCATTCTAGATAAACTCCTACTACCTATATTTGAAACGGTCAAGACGCACTTATATAGGTATAGGTATATACGCACGTTTCAGTAGTACTCGCGATATTGTTATTTGAGAATTTTCATCAACTTTAACCTTGGGTGCAATAGAAGAGCTGGCGGGGAGATAAAATAAATAATACATAAACGGAGCCCTGCGAGAGAATAAGCGTTTAGTTATGTATTTCGTTCGGATAACGCCGTATTCAGTGATCGCTTTTTTGCTGTATTTTTTACTAATATGACACACTTAGGTGTATAATTTTTAAATGTTTATATAATTTTTTCCAACATGAATCGCGATTTTGATGTTCTGCAGTAATGCCAATTAATCATGATAGCCCTAGGGATGATTGCATGCATGACCTTCACGTTATTTTGGGGTAAGTCCGACTTGGTGATATGACGTATCATGACAAAATAGATACATAGATATTATCACAAATGACACATTTTTTCCCCGTGTGCGCATCTCCTATTCACCCGGCCTATAACGTAGGTAGTTCACCACTTTTCATTTGTCTAATATTTTGTCATTCGGATTTGAATTTTGATGGTAATTAAGTAAACAAACAATTAAACATAGATTATAATAACTTAAATCGCAATAAACAATATCAAATATAATTTATTAAAACTATATATGTGCACTATTAAATAATTAACAAGTAAATACAGGCAAGAATACATAAGATAACATTGGTTAATAAGAAATGGTGAACTACAATATAGTACAACACAGGTACGATGAGGAAATATTTCAGCGGGTTGTGCGTATCGAAAATCTGTGATGATACCCATCTATTTTGTCATGATATGTATGATGTATACAGACCAAATTATGTGAAACTACAATCTTCTCGATCAGGAAATAATCCATATTCTGCTACAATGATACCCAAGGGTCGATGCGAAGGTTGCTGTCCGATAAACGAAAAAGAGGACATAGCGTTTTTCTCGTATTCAAGGTATGTGTATTATATTCAGTATAAAATGGAATTCCTATGAAATTTGAGTTTGACTGGTAAGGGTTATATAGGTTTTGCCGGTTATTCTTGGTAAAAGTACAAAACTATTTTGAATCTTGGAAACACTCTAATCTTGAAACCTATTCCCGAATGATGATTATTGTGTATTTTGGGCTTTAACCATTGGATATTCATATATATTATATATACATCATGTCTAAATTAAATTATAAAAATGTTTTATGAGTTACAATAATAATCATAATAATCCAAATCTTATTAAGATGTATTTTTGATTACCTAATTTATAAAGAAATTCGTACATTAACAAGTGCGAGAGATTATAAATTTTAAGTTATAGATACCTAATACGTATATATTAAATAAGTACAATCAACAGTGGTAAAATTTCAAAAATTATGAATATTACTAGGTACTAAATTATAGGCATATAATACAATTTGTCATAAATAGTATGTTATTGTAATCTATGTATACATTTCGAGCTTTCGACATCATTAATTCATAATAGTTTACTAAATCCTTAAATTTGTTGTACCTGTCGTTTGTATAACTAATGCAGTTTATTTACTAAGTTCATCTAAAATAGGTACAGTTTAATAATATTTGGACGATTATTATTATTAGGACTAGGATTTCTATGCAATAAAAAATTGTAAAATATGCATTTTATTTACCAAAATATGCAAAATATGCAAAAACAAATTTTTTTATTCAAATTATTACATAAATATTAGTTCATATTATTACATGCTATTATTACATTAAATATTAGTTTATATTATTAGTTATTGTAATTACATGCTATTATTATATGTTGTTTCAAATTTTCAAATGTGAACGACCGGTGATTAGATCAAAGAATACATTTATATTGGCTGAATCTCCTTTCCACATCACACGATGTTATTGGGGCATATTTAAATGACGCGATTTGTCCCAGAAAGTGTTTTGAATTCCTTATTCTTCTTTAGTACCACCAAGTCCATTTTAGTTTTTACCAATTCTGCTACTCTCCCGTTACATTTATACAGTTTATTTTTCACAATTAAAATCATTTTTAAGCCCTCATTAAGAGATAGTGTACTTTTTTCTAGGTTAGTAATTGCTTAGGTGAGAAAACAAAAATTACTATTTAAATAAGCTAAATCATTTTTTAAATGTTTGTCTTCAAACAATTTTTTTATTTTTTAATTGATTCTGCTTCGTCGTCTAAATGTGATATTACAGATTTTATTGAATTAAAATTGTTTAATTGGTTGAGGTGGTAAAGGTAAATCCGAGCATAATTCCCATAGTTTGAAATTGCTAAAATAATAACTGCTAAAATGATTAAATATGGTCCGTACCTTTACGCAACACTAGTCATACTAATGAAATGAAATACTTCAATACTTCTATATTATGTCACAATATACCAACATCATTAAATAATGTGTAGGTAATCCTATCGGTCGTCTGACCAAGATAAGATTAGATAGGTAGTATATTTAAGATAATTCGACAAATAACCCAGTAATTATAGACGTTCATTGAATAAATACTATTTAAAATTAACAAGATTCTAAAAAATGTATATTTATGCAATTATATGCATTATGTTCAAAATATGCAAAAATATGCAAAAAAAAAAAAATTGTCCTATTTGATCGAGAATAAGCCAAATCGTGGACATATCTGACAACCAATCAATTTGGACTTAAGGAAAAAAAACATACAAAATGCATAGAAATCCTAGCTCTATAATTATTATGGTTTTAGATTCTGAGCGTAGCGAGGAAGCTTATGGTTTTACAATGATGTTTATTTTTTTATTTTTATTTTTTTATTTTTTTTTTATTTTTCTGTAAACACTTTTTCTACCAGAAGGAGTGCTCCGATCTTTACACTCATACCCAGTTTCCGGTAGCAAATTGCATCTAGTTGGTA
>JAIPRL010003813.1:0-33165 GCA_025469235.1 Pemphigus obesinymphae | reverse complement strand
TTTTAATTTCGTCGTAATTTCGAAAATAATGACTTTATAATCTTGAAATTTTTACCGAATATTTAATTTAGTAATATATTTACGTTGATTAAGTTTTTTGAAATTTTGGGCTATTTATAGACATTTTAAGTTTTCGAGGTTTTTAAGTCCTAAAAGGAGTAATTTTCGGTTTTAAGTTCTGAAAATTTTATACAGCGTTAAATATACGTTACTCTAACTAAATTCAAAAAAATCTTAAAAATCCGATGTCACCATTTTTTTTTATAGTCATTTTAATTTTTTCTACAAAACTATCAATTTTTTTAGGTACACAAGTCCAAATAGTTGGTAAAATGAGATTTTAAGACCTGGGCATAAATTGTGATTTTTAATGATGAATAACACGACTAAAAAATAAAATAAAAATAACAGGCTCGATCGATCCCTACAAAAAAAAATGATATGAGTTATGTATACTACACCGAAGCTACGCTCAGAATCGTTTTATTGAATGCAATGATTTATCATTTATATATAAATAATATATTATAATATTAATATAATAGTTTGTTATATACTATTAATATCTATTAATATTAAGATATCTCAAACTAAAATAATTTTTCAGAGTTTGATCGTACTAATTTGAATATCCTAGAATTTATCGAAAGTAATCCCTATTTATAAATTGAGTACTTGTAGATAATTTACATAAATAAAATGAAATCGATATCTACAAAAATTTACTTTTTATAAAAAATTAAAATAAATAAAAAGTAAATTTTTGTGCATTTTATAAACATTAAATAGGCTATAAATCGAAATTCTAACTTTACCGATATAACTGTAGTCGGTAAAATATGGGATTTACTATTCAATCTCTGGTTATACATTTTTACCGGTATTCTTACTTTTACCGAAACATAAATATTAAAGAGTTTGTGAAAGAAGTTATTTCGAATTGTGCACATCAATAAGAAAAAAATTGTACAAGTTATTCATTATATATTTATACAGGAATAATGTACCTATTCGATATAAATATGGTTTTTTTTTTTTTTTTTACAGTAATTAACTTTTGTTAATATTCATTTTTGCTATAATCAATATAAATGTGCATGTTTTGAAAGTTTTCATCATTCTTTCGATCATTTCTTGGAGTAAGTACTAATAGTGAATGAATGATTTCTAGAGAAATAGTAGTAACACTAGTGTTTAGATTTCGGCTCTGAGTGTTCCTCGATAGGAAATAAAGATATAATAACTTATAAGGATGCCACTACAGTTTCAGGGTATACCTAAGTCTAAAAATATATATTCCGGTACACCACTTAATGTATATGATTGCTGAAATAAAGATGATTCTCAGACAACGGCTCTGAGAAAATACATTTTGTGATAACCGTTGTTAAATATTTTCTTATTGATCTCCGTAATATTCTAAAGATATCTTTGTCTCACTCAGTACGTTCTTATATTATGTCATATGTTTTATTATTACGAATTTTTCACTGCATAAAATAAATTGAAAAACAATACCTAATACTATACTGTTTAGGAACAATCCGTTTCGTCCAAAACGCATATATATAGGTGACGATTTTTCGTTGCGTGGGGCAAATATGATGCGAAATTTGACCACCGTCATCTATGTTCACGGGTTTACGGAACAGGGAAATTCCAAGGGCGCGGAGACGATTAGAAAAGGTTACAATATTAAAGTGATTATTTATTTATTTACATATAAGTGATAACGTTAAAATGATGGAAAACGGTGAATGTTCGCAGCGTATTTACATCGAGGAGGAGTGAATATCGTAATAGTGGATTGGAGTCCGATGTGCGCATTTCCGTGGTACAGTCACGCGGTACTCAACACGCGGATAGCCGCCAAGTACTTGGCCAAATTCATCGAATACTTGGTATCCAGAAGGTTTTCTCTGTCCAAAATACATTTAATTGGATTTAGTCTGGGTGCCGAAATAGCGGGTTTCACCGGAAAGAACCTGAAAATAGGAAAACTTCCGAGAATTACAGGTCAGTACGTCGTTAATATAAAATAATTCAGGATAACCTGCAACTTTCATGACATTATCATAATAAGTGCAAGACAGATATTATACGGCGTGTTTACACAGTGTGTGCTTTTATAATGGTTTTTGGCCCTCCCAGAAAAATGTTCAAAGAAATTCTAATAATATAATATTCTGCTTATGTTGGAAATTAAATGAAAATAATATTGAAAATTAAACAAGTAAAATACATAATACACATATACATATTTGGTTCTCAAGTCATTATATTAATATTAGATTCTCAATAAATTAATACAAATTAATAAGAAAACGAATTGTTACCCATAATAACATTTAAATCTATAAAACGTATTGAAACTAAATTAACCAGTGTTCCGTATGAAACACGAGGGTTATTACTTATATACTTCATCAAAATATCATGTGGTCTCGAATGTAATAACTTATGTCGAAATGTATAATTCAAAATTCAAAATTGACTTACAGGATAGAAAATATGTATTTGGAAATTTTAAAATACTCAAAAATGTATTCCCGGGATTCTGTAATATTGTCAACAAATTATTGAAAATTTGTCATCAGGTATTATCTATTTTTTAAATATTATATTTTTCATACACATATATATAATATAAATAAGTGTGATGAAAAAAAAAAATTTATATATATACATGTTTATGCTTCAGCCCTTCTTTTTAATCGAATAAGATATTTAGCTAAATTTATGATGAACAAATGATAAAATATATTTATTTCATAATATAGCTATATATAACTATAAAAAAATAAATAAATAAAATTATAAATAAATACTAATTAAAAACTATGCAGATCTATTATTATAGTGGTGTGAAACTCATTAAATACTCTTGAATTTGCGATTATATTTTTCCAATGCTTGACCTTCACTGAGATCACCACTTGGTAATATATATATATATATATATATATGTATTTAAAAAAGGAGTGCATTTCTTAATAATAATTTAAATATGTAATTTTTATTTAGGTTATTGACTATTATTTTATAATTTTTAGTACTTATTCAATGTTATAAATATTATCACTTATGATCAATAAGTATACAATTTTAAATTTGAACACATAATTTATCACTATTACGCCATTTTGAATTATCGTGTTTACAATAGATATATTTTACACATTTTATTTTACTGTCAATTATTAATTACTTAATATGTTTTCGGTTCTCAATCATAATAGGTATAGGTATATTTTTCCAATAACATGGAGAGCAACAATATAATATATATTGCTGTTAAGGCCCTTGCAAACAATGGAGTTGTGCATAGGCAATGTTTGGAATAAGGACGGTTTTATATTTGTATGATAAGTAAACTATTTGTGTATTACTTCGTCACCCGCAAGTAATCGTGATTATAAATAAATTAAAATATTTTATTTCTTCTTGCAACGATCGATTTAGATCTAAAAGCCTGACAAAATGAAGGATTTTTACAATGTTTCTATTTTCAAAGTTAAAACCGAAAAAGTCCAAGTAGCTTTAATTTTGTCACACTTTTAAGTTTAAATCCATAAAATAATACATAGCTAAAATATGTTAAATAATAGTTGAAACCGCCTTAATTAAAAATATTACCTAATAAAAATAATATTATGTCAATCGTTAAATTTAGATCTGATATTTGTTTGTGAATAAAATGCGACTATATTTTTACAATATTTGAGGTGTTCATCTATGACACCGTTTATAATAATAAATTATAAAACACATAAGACTCTACGATAATAATAAATATAAAAAATAGCAAACGTTTATTATATTTTATAAGATACCTATGTCAAATGTCAATATTTTATGAACACCATGCAATATTAAGAATTTATTTATTTATTTATTTGTATAGCATGCAATTAATTATTTAACCTACTTAACGAAATAATCACAATTTGATTTATCGACTTCTCGAGGAAAATATGGTATATTTATTATTTAATATCCATCTAATACGTCAACTTATTTCTAAAAAACCAATACGTCATGTAAAACATACACAAAAAATAATATATATATATATATTATGAGTTAACCAGAAGACCTTTTAAGTAAAAAAATGTTTTTACTCGACTCTAATATTAATTGATTTGTTGACTGATAAGAACGTCGATTTGTCCGATTGAGTACATTTTAGATAAACCGATCTTCGCAGGAAAAGAAATAACGTGATAAGTCGTCTTTTGAGTACAGAATATTCTATATGTTTGAGATTTGGTTTTTATTACAGTTGTTATCAACTATAGTTATATCATCATATACTAATTTCACAGAATATTCTGTGCTAATTTCATTTTTACTTTTTATTTTAATTTTATTCATATGGTAATAACATTTTTGATTGAAACTGTTTATGGCAATAAAAGTAAATATATCATACACAAGTTTTAATTAAATTGCTTATGAAATTTTTAAAAACAATAAAAATAAATAAGTAATGAAATAATAAATAATGAAATTTTTGTCATTTGGAAAATCTCTATAGATTTCTATAGGTCACCTATAGATAATTTTCCTATAAGACCATTTTTATTATATATTAATTATTAGATTTTATTAATGCTTGGAATAAATACTTTCATTAATGAAAAACATATTTTAACTTTTCCCACTATATAATTCTTTTGTTTTTGATTCTGAATGTTAAATGATGAATTTAACATTAAAGATCCAAGCGGAACTTTATAATGAATAACACTTAATTAACACAACTGTTTGAAAGTTAAATGTATCGGTTATTAATTCTATACTATGTTTTGCTGTAAAATGATGTTTGTAGATTAAGAATAATCTAAAATTTTCCTCACAATTTTCAAATGTACATACCTAATATAAAATTCATATAAGTTGTAATTTTTTTATATACAGGTATTACCATGGTAATGCAGACTATGTCATTGATAGGCTGACTAACTAAAATAAATTTCTATTAACTTTCTAGGTATTTGATTTTAATCTTTTCTATTTTATTTTTTGAATTAATATTTTTTCCTAAGCACAAATCTAGATAACAGGATGCACAAAATCGATAAACCTAATAGACAACAATTGTGATAAAAGATACGGCTTATCACGTATTTTTTTCTCCTGTGAAGATCCGTTCGTCATTTTCATAGTTGATATTGTATATGGTATAAACCAAATTATTGGTAAAATTTTAATTTGACTCACAATGTCATCATTCAATCGTTGTCATATAATATAAATATTGGAAATAAGTAGTTTCGCCAAGAAAAATCAAAGAATATAGTTTTATTATTATTATGCCCAATTATACAATATAATATGAAATGTATACATTGTAACACTGAAAAAATCAAAAGTTTTTTCAAATAACGTTTATTTTAACCAATAATCCAGAAATAAATCTGAATTTATTTGATATGAAAAAGTTTCATATATGTGTCGATCATAAATCATACTGAAACATGAAAAATTAATTAAATTGTATCGCGTTGTAAAAGGGTGTATAGTATTGGTAAAATTAAAATCCGTTTTATTATCAAATAAAATTGATTGTATTTTTTTGTTAACGATTTAATGTTTTATTAAAAGAAGAGATTATTTATATTTTATATTATAATATAAATTGCATTAAAATATCCAAAATTTAATTATATTTGTATAGTTTTTATATTTTAATAATAGCAAACAAATACATAATATAAAATATTTATAATATATGTTGATTTTATTTAAAATAATGATTTCTGGTACTTTGATGTAGATAGACGATTATGAATTCTGGTTCAGAACAGTACTATCACACTTAGTAACTATAGTTATTAATAAATATTTATTTTTCTTTTATAAGTTGAAAAAAGTATTTGTCTTTTTTATTATTTAAAGTGGAATAGAGTAACTAAATTATTTAAATAAAATATAAAACCTAATATATTTTGTAGAAATTGTGTTTTTATATATTTTATTTAAAATTATTTTGTTTTATTACTGTAAATTACTTTTTACCATATAAAATATTCCTACAACACCATAAATTAAAGAACTATATAGGATAAATTAACTGAATATTAAATTCTGAGCGAAGCGAAGGAGCTATTGGTTTTACAATGGTATTTATTTTATTATTGTTCTGTTAAAATGTAATATTTTATTCGGGCTAATTTTCATAACAATATTTTAATTTGATTAAATGCTTCGATATAAAATCTGAGAGAATGGAATTTTTCAGAGATAAGCTTTTGACTTTGATTAATGTGATAAGTCATTGCGATGAACAATGTGACCCGGGTAAATATCAATTTGTTATTCTGTTCCACTTGTTTGAAATCTTATAATAATAATTATAGTTTATAAATGCATTCCTTGGAATTACCGGATTTAGAAAATATAAAGGGAAAATGTTCTTATATTAGGTCATTATTCTGGTATTAATTATTACTTATTTATGCAAAAATCAAAAATATATTTTTCAGTCAATTGACAATAACATTCACATGTCAATTCATAAATTTTTTTTTCTCTAGTAATTAGGTTTACATACACAGCTACGACAAAAGTCCTATAATGTATTTTAGTCTAAAAACTTTAATGATAAGGTGTCATTTTGCTCTCAGAACTTCTTAATTAAAAAATTTCCTGTAATTATAGTCCTACAGTGAATTTAATTGTCTATATAATATTATAATTTTGCTAAATACATCACTGACTATTCAGAAGCTGTATGTACGTAAATATATTATATTTTTCGGATTAAAGTATCGTCTGCATGGGACCAAAATATTTTCTCCAAAGATCAAAATATTTCAGAATCGAAAATTCCCCATTTAAAATGATACATTTACCAACTATATCATTATACTATAGACCATTGATTATCAATATATAGTACATACTATCACAAATGTACTTTTGTACACTAGTTTTTGGCCAAACAACAAGTGTTTGTGATAATGCATCCACCGTTTTCATCCGAATTATTTCTGTGAATTTTTTTTTTTTGTTTCCAACGAAACCTGTAAAATTCCATTGAAATACTCACGTTTTGAAAACATCAAAGCAATTGAAAATGCTGTGACGTTAGTTCTAGAGATTATTTCAAAAACAGACCGCCAGAAGTAATTTAAAATAGATCGATCCAAATATCATATTCGTTCTGAAGGTATGTGTTTTGAATAAAAATAAATAATATTTAACATATTTGGTTATTTAAAATTTTTTACACACTAATCTGGTTATTCATGTTGGACCATATATGTGTATAATGTATAAAGTCTATATACATTATATATATACAATAAATTAATTTAATATTTCTCGCAATACACTGGGGCAATTAAAATTTAAAATATAAGCAAATTATACAATAATTGTAACTTTTAAAAGCTTAAATACTGCCCTTAGTCCCCCTTATTGTTAATTTGTTAGTGATCTATTAAAATATTTAATGATAACACAAAATTTTATATATTGTTTTAATTTATTATTTAATAATAAATGGCTTTCAAACAAAGCACAAGTTATAAAAATAACATTATAAGCACTATGGTCTAGTAAATTATTGGCGTAACTTCGGGTTACGATTATGGAAATTCGAAAACAACGATATAAAACGTTTTAGGAGAAAATGATATTAAAAATGCATGCACTTGGAATACGGGGTACATATTACATAACAGTAAGTGAACAGAAGGCTGAAAACAGTCGAACCGCAATATATAATAAACAACCGACAAACGGTCTTAAAACGGTGTTATACAATTCGTGAAAATTGTTATGAACAGATACTTTTTGAAATATATAGGAGATCTTAGGTTTAAACCACAAAATAAACTGATGTTGTCGAGTAGAATTTTATTTTGTCCAACTCTGATGTTTATGTGGGGAATAAATACTGTTAAGTATCTAATTTAACTTTAAATTTTCGCCAAATCTCAAAAAATATGCGCATTATTTTATTAAAATAAAAGGGAGATAATTATGTATTTATTGTTTAAACTGATTTTACAACTTAAAAAATTTATATTTCGATAAATCACATGACTTTTTTCAATTTCATGATAATATTCAGTTTATTCTTTATAATACGAAATACGAAATATGAATTTTATGAATAAAAAAAAACGTTGAAACCTATCAAAATAGAGATATTTAAAGTCGTGGGTGAAATAAATTTTAATATAAGTCTAAATTGGACAAAAAACTTAAATATTTAATTATATATTTAATAGGGTTTCAATTCTATTCGACAACATGAGTTCCTATATCCCTTAGGTTTTGACATAAAAATCATAGATTATAAAAATATGGATTACGCTTTCGACATTTTCAGCTTATAGAGATCGAAAATACAACACCGAGTGAGAGACAAATAGATATCTGCTGGGGGATTTTATGGCATAAATACTACCCATATTAAAATTTTATATTTGTCCAAAATTTTCTAATATGATGCTCAAATTAACATGACAAACATTATTTATACATTTGTTTATTATTATCTTAATACCTAATATATGCTTATGATGACAATATTAACCAATTATTTATTTAAACAAGACTATATAGAAAAATATAATATATTAAAAAATTTTTTTCTTCTAATAGTTCCTATGATTAGATATTTCTAGCATTCCTGATGATTTCTTCTCTAAAACCATAGTCCTAATTTATGGTTAATACCTAGAACATCCTGTATATTATAATACAATGGACTGCATAAGTAATATTGAATGTATAAAAGGCGTAGGCAGGTACTTATATTATATTGTACGATGATAACATAGTCGCTAAGTTCACCAACACCTGCGCGTGTCTTATAGTATGCAATATTACCAAAAACCTAACCTATAAAATCAACCTAACCTACAAATAACGTGATAGCGTTAATAATAATAAATGAAGTGTTGAAATATTTCGTGTCCATCTCAATATACTGATGATTATAATATATATGATTATATTTATACTATCATCATTGGCTGGGTAAGTTATTTTTTATTTTTAAAAACCATAGTTTAAGTCAAGAAAGTTAATAATATATATAATAACTATAAAACATAATGTATATATATATAGGTATATTAAAAAGCAAAAGGATAAAAAACATTTTTAGCCAATGCTAAAATGTAAACATTATAGGTTTTCAATAAAAGTTGGAAATGTTAACAATAATAATAATCCATCCGGAATAGGAAGGTTCATATATTCTCCACTAGAATGCGTATTGTTAATTTGTTTAATCAATATATAATACCTCATCGAATTGTAGGTATTATTCGTTTAAAAATATATGTTTATTGTGTTTTATAGGCACTTCTACAGTTAAAACTTAAAAAGTGTGTATATATAAATAACTCAAGTTAAGTTATTATAGTTAAATTTCAATATTATATTTTCACTATATTTATTTTAACTAGATATACAATAGAGATATAAAAATATATATTATTTTACTTGAGCAGGTACATCCTTTTTTTAAATTTAAATAATGAGTATTTTGTCGAACATTTTATATATTGACAACAATTACAATAAGTTAGGAGATATACATTAATTGTATAGTTACTATGAAATAAAATATTTAACTAATAAAAAGTTGTTCTGTTTTATTTGCTTATCAACTTTTTGCCAAAAAATATTGCCCTTGGGACAAAATTCTGTATAGGTATGTCACTGAACAGTTGATGACTTTTTTGATGTCTTTGTGATTAGACAGTAGGTACTTTTTAACTAAAAATATGATTAAAACTTTTATATTATATTATAAAAGTTCAGCAATTAATTTTTATTTAGAATTTGTTATGATTTTTTTTATTTGATATTATTAGGTTATTATTTTAAATTAATAACGTAATAATATAATATTTATATAATAAAGTCGTTTTTAATAATTTTAAATACAAATTGAGTTAATTTTTGTTTCATTTATGATCTATATTAACTTTTATAATTCGACATTCGTACATAAAATACGATAACATAAAACTGCAGTATACCGCTAGTGGATGTCATAAATTGCAATTTCATTACACCCAATAATTTCATGATTTCAAGACGCGTTTTCATTAATTTTAAGAATTATATTTAGTAAGTTATATTTTCTGAAATTTGTAGTTAATCTTTAGGCTTTAGGCAGGTCATGTTTGTATTTTTAAAGTTCATAGGTCATAAACTTTCTACCTGTGATTATTATTAGATATCTATTTATGATTTTTACGACGTAAAATATAACGACTTACAATAAAATATTGTAAACTTTACGTCTTGTAATACATTAATATAAAGTCCTATTTTTCCACACAGGACTCGACCCAGCGTTCCCATTGTATATGTGGATGGGCAAGATGGGCCACTTGACACCGACGGACGCCGAATTCGTGGACGTCATACATACGGACGCCGGCGTATTCGGGTTTCCCGTGTCTCTCGGGCACGCAGACTTCTTCCCGAATGGTGGTTTTCCAATACAGCCTGGGTGCAGCATACGCGAGTTGTTGGATAACAACATGATCAACAGATTCAGTGGGTATACAATATAAAGTTTGGTTTGAAACATACATAGAAATAAAATTAGAAAGAAAGAGGAGTATATTATAAGAAAAAATCTTCACTTTAAATTATAAAACTATTTAAGGAAGGTATACATCTAATTTTATTAGGGATTTAATAAGGCAATTTCAAGGAAATATACAATTGAATAATAATTGTATATATAAGTAATTCGTTAGTAATTCTTCAGTCAAATGTCAAAATTATCCGTACATATTATTGTGTATTTACAATATGTTTTGTAGAAAAAAAATGTTTACAAAAAACCAACAACAACGCATTTTAGTGTAATTAATAGTTAATTCAATTAATTAATAAATTCATTAAATTTTAGTTAATTATTCAATATTTCGTAAAAATCGTCCAACGTCAACACTTAAATGTTACCATCTATAAACATTTGCTAATAGATGAATTAATACTAAGATGAATACCTACTAGGAATGAAAATAATTCGTGTAACATCCTCTCTTATAGATATATTATTTATAAAAATAGGTCATGGCCTCCTCTTACCCCTCTTTGAGCGCCCTTGTAGAATGCAAGACGTACACGGCTGCAGTTATACGGATATATCACGTATTAAAAAGTCGAGTTTGTTGTATATTTATGCGCCTTAAAAAACTCAATGTAATATAAACATAATGGTACACGTTAAGCAGTATTTTTGATACTCAACGTTACCGGTAGTTTGTCATATAAAATAAAATATTTTATTTTTTGTAAAATATTTTCACTTTAAATCTTAAATCACGTACCTACCTTGTATAATATAAAAAAGGTGCACTTCACTTTTCGGGTTTCAGTAGGGGTGGAAGCACTTCGTTTATTTGACAGGATACTCTTAGTGAATATATTATAATATTTCATTCGAAACAAACGAATCTCAGAGGAGCTTCGGCGTGTGTATGATTATTACTGCCAGTTATATTTTAAAATATTCAGTATTTTTTAACACAGTAAAAAATACCTAGAAATAAATATAATTGAGAGTGGCATTACTTATTATTATATACGAGTGCGTAACATGCATTTACAATTATAGCTAGGCATAATATCCGTAATTATTACTGTAAATTATACATTCAGTATAAATTCGTGTCGTAATTTTATACTAAAATATATTATATTAAAATTATTATAATATACTAAATATAATACGTATTATACTAAAATAATTTTTCTCAGTCATTATATCTTCCAATTATTACCGATTGATAATACTTTAAATGAAATTAATCTCAGTGGCGTAACTAGAATTCCTGATGTCCGTGGAAAAATTATTCAGCAGGACCTTTGTTTTTTTTTTCATATTCGGTGGAAGGAGGTATAAGGCACATGGAACCACCAACAAAGATTATCTCTAAATCAGGCCTTGATAATAGGTTATAAATGGGTAATAAAAACATGTTTATGATATAATTATTTTTATGATCACTTTTTAGTAAACATTTTTGGTTTTTGGTTTAAATATTATAAACAAGGCAATAACAAAATTTAAAATATTTTGTCTAAGCCACTGGCATTGAGGTAAATAATAAATAGTTGTTCTTAAAAATTGTCTATACTGATTTTTGAAGCAATGAAAAAATTTCGATTTGATAAAATCGTATTTTTGTCATTCTCTCATCATTTTTTGGCAGTTTTTCCTTACGTTTTAAAAACCTATTGAGAAAATCAAAAAATAACTTCTTTAAAGTACCTACTAGATGCAATTTTCTATCAGGAACTGGGTAAGTTTTAAAGATCGGAGTATTCCTTCTGGTAGAAAATTCGATTAGAAAAAAACAAATAAACATTGTAAAATCACTATAGCTCTCTCGGTACGCTTAGAATCTAATATACTTTTTTCCGTCGATTTTTTACATTTATTTAAATGAATGCATGACTAACGTCATATTAAATTTTTTCAGGTCTTAAAATCTCATTTTACCAACTATTTGGACTTAAATACCTGAAAATTGATCATTTTGTTGACAAAATTTAATTGACTAAAAAAATTTTGTGACTACGGAATTTCAAATTTAATTAGATTAGATAACTTATAATATTTAACGTTTAATAAATTTTTCAAATATTAAAACCCAAAATTACCTTTTTTAGGATATGAAAACTTCAAAATCTAAAATGTCTATAAATAACCAAAAATTGCAAAAAAAAAAAAATTAAAAATAATTTAAACAACGTAAATATATTACTAAATTAAATATTCTATGTAAATTTCAAGATTTTAAAGTCATTATTTTTGAAATTCCGAAGAAATAAAAAATATAGATTCGACGAAATCGTATTATTGCCGTTTTTCCATAATTTTTTGGTAGTTTTTCCATATGCATTAAAAAAATATTGAAAAAATCGAAAAATGATTTTTTTAATGTACCAACTAGATGTAATTTGCTACCGGAAACAGGGTAAGCTTTTAAAGACCGGAGGACTCTTCCTGGTAGAAAATTTATATACATCATTGTAAAACAAAATTGAAATAAATAATATAATACTTATAGTCAAAACATAAAATAAATAAAAAAAGGTACTTAATAAACTTTTTTCCCATTTTGCCGACTATAATCCTAATAATTTATTGTTTGCCAACTTAAAATTCCGAAAAATATGGCTAATTTCCCGGAAAAAATTTCAAAATACTTCATTCAAAACACGAGTAAGTGAAAAAAAAAAGGCCATCGAATTTTTTTATTATTTGCCGACTGAACTTAATTTTGCGACTGCTTTCCGAAGAAATCTCTTCCCCCAGGACCGTTCTAAACGAGGATTTAAGGTGTCTAAACTTATATTTAGAAACCTATAGAAGTAAAGTGTAAATATGAAATATATATGGAAAAAAAATTTTTTGCCTCCCTCCCCCCTCCATCAGCGTTTACCAAGAACCGTCACTGATTAAAGAATGATTTATTAAAATCTGAGCAGGATCTCTTGTTGAAATAAGTTTACTTATTACACTTATAACGAGTTGATCATACAGCTAAAATTTCAATTGTAAATGTTTTTGATATGTCTTTATTGTATTTGTTTACCAATTTCATAGCTTCATTTGAAAGTTCT
Source organism: Pemphigus obesinymphae (assembly GCA_025469235.1). Taxonomy (NCBI): domain Eukaryota; kingdom Metazoa; phylum Arthropoda; class Insecta; order Hemiptera; family Aphididae; genus Pemphigus; species Pemphigus obesinymphae. The sequence goes on along the minus strand of JAIPRL010003813.1, from coordinate 19,542 downwards.
AAATCTATTGATAATGTAAGAAAAAATGGTTGTAAACATGTAAAATTTAGCATTAATTCATGAAAACTTGAAAACGTTTATAAATATATCCTATGCTCGATGAAAAATAGTTACACGAAATAAAATTTCTGGACAAGTAAAACGTTGATCATTACATAGTTTATAATAATAAGTATTAAAATATCTTTTCACAACTTTACGGCGTTTGCTTTCAAATTATTCAAATACTGTAGAGATAAACCAACTTTTAGCAAACCTTATTTGTTTTTTAAAGAGATCATTAAATTGCATCATTATTCTCATTATATAATATCACCAACGTAGATGAGCTAACACTACTAACATATAAAATAATATATAAAATATAAGCGTGTGTCAGTCATTATTCTAATTAGTAAATTTATTTTATTTTAAAGTAATTTAATTTTACAAGAATATATTTTTTTGTAAAGATCATCATATTTTTAAATTTTGTAATAATATTGTTATCTGTTTTTTTGAATTCTCGACATTTCTTGATGGGGGCCCTCAGAGTCTTGGGCCTGTGGCTCATTGCTCTTCAGGTTATATAATCTATAATAATTTGGGTATATTCCAGAATAATGTTAATAATACTTTGCAGTGTATTATTATATATCCATCTCATTTGAAATAACATTTGACAGGGAAAAGTAGTTATTTCATAGGTACAAAATTTCTATGTCCTGCATTCATAAAATACTGCATACTGCATATATACCGAATAAAAAGTTGTTTTTCTTTACGCTTAAGGTAATTACTGAAAAATATAAAAATGACGTCTCCAATGTACCAACTAGAACTAATTTTCTCTTTAAAAATGTCTTTACTCTGAAGTCCTTCTCGACTCCTTCTTGTCAAAAAGTTGCTTTTAAAGAAAATTAAATAAATATCGTTGTAAAATGTTTTATTGAATGCAATAAATACACCACGAGTATTCTGTCTCATAATCGAATTACACCCAGCATCTTTTGCTCGGATTATTTTATCCATGCCACTTAAATTAAAAATTATAGTCCGTCTCAGAATATTGCCCTTAATATTTGTCTCTTTCGAGAACACAAGATGACATCAAACTTATACCTTCAGAGTATAATAATAATATCAGTATAATTTATTTCTGAATTTTCTATGTACCTATATAAAGTAGGTATATGAATGTACAAAAACATTTTTATTTAATTAATATTTCGCTCCATAACAATTGCAATTTTTTTATCTCGCAAATTTAGAATATCGTTTTCTCGGGAATATTTGTATTTAAATATTTAGAGTTTAGTCTTTATACTACTATTATCAAATAGACCTTAAGTGTATAGATAGGGTATTCTTCGAATGTTACAGGAGGTAAATAAAGTATAAAATACTAATTTAATTTAACGAACTTTAATCGAAAAATGATTTTAATAATAAATTAGAACGTTGCGACACAAAATAAACAGAAATACCTACACCAAAGTCCACTGCGGAGAAATCAATACATTTTAAAAATATTTTTAAAGCGTTTTAAAGTTTAACATTCTCAGTAATAATTTATCAAAAAAAATGATATAAATACTTTCGAAAAAATAGGTAATTATTACAATAGTTTACAAATGATACTTTTGTTTTTTATTCAATATTATTTTTTAACTAATATTTTCATCGTTAACACATAAATATTGCGGTAAAGAGTTTTACATAATAATATGTATATTGTAATTTAATAAAATGTTTTATTATTATTCATACTAGGTATTTATAGTTTAAACATTTCTTTAATTTTAAAATTTTAAATTCTTGAAAATTTTAATTTATTTTCATGTTAATAACTTATTACAAATCAATAATTACATTATTTTACAAAATTTTAACTGAAGTTAAAAATTAATAAAAATTAAAACCTACTTAAGAAGTTTCGTATCTGACTGATTCGTATCAATGAGTAAATAATATTAAAATATATCCTTTAATATTATTAGTTAACTTTATATTATAAAGTGTTAATAAGGATTATTTTATAATGTTTATTATTATAACTGCAATTGTAGGTACTCGAAAGTTATCAAAGATACGAAGGCAGATTTCTACTTAAAATTACATTCAGAACCCTTCATTGGCTTCATTAAAATTGTTACTAAATATCCAATTAAAAATATACGATATTATCATTATGTACTTTGTATCCTTTTTGGTCTTCGATATTCAATATCATTATATGCTTATATTGTCTAAGTACCAATTACCTAGATTATGTGATTAAAATACGCATGTTCATTCTTATGAGTGGGCGATCAAGTATTAGGTCAGCACATTTTTGCCTTTTTAGACCCCCTCCTCCCACTTGTCAGCAATTTTCAGCAAATTTTAGACCCCTCCCTACTTTATTACGTCAGAATATGTCCGACAACCCCTTTTTATTAATTACAAGAATAATAAATTTCCGAATTTCATATGAACTAATTAAAAATAAATAAAAAATGTTGTTAAATACATATTTTGATTTATTTTATTACTACTAAGATCAGCATGGTTCTAACCCCTCTCTGCCCCCTTATCAGGCATTGTAAGCATACGAAAGACCCCCTCCCCCTAGTCTCTTACATAATACTTGAACGCCCCTAAACCCTAAACACAAAATACATATAAACATAAACTAATATTTATGATTTATAATTATCTTATGAAATTTAATTAAATTTTAATTACTTATTACTATATTATGTTATTTTATATTTCACGCGGTAAAAGTAATATTGTAGAAATATAATACTATACTTATTTGTTTATGATTTGATTTTGAGCGGAGTAAAGAATCTATTGGTTTTACAATGATGTTTATTTTACTTTTTTATTTCTCCGAAAATAAATTTTCAGGTAGAAAGAGTCGAGTATGAGTTTTGGAGTAAAGAGCTTAGCTTATAGTTTAGTTTAGTTGATAGTAAATTTGCTCTAAATGTTACCTTCCACAGGTAATTTTTAAATGTTCCTATAATAGTTCTCTTAATTATGAGAAAAATCACTTTATATAATAGAAACTTACCTATTATAAATATACAACTTTTAATGAACATAAACATAAAATACAATAATTGTTATGTGTATGTTATGCAAAGTTCTGCTCAAAATCGTTTTATACAATGCAATAATTTATAACTGCATTAACATTTAATATATCCACTATCAGTAGGCATCGTACCTGACAAGAGAAGGACTTCCACCTGATTTATTTTATTTTATTTCTGATAAATAACAAATATAAATAAAAAAACATCTTTTAAAATTATAAATTTTTATTAATATTGATTTGAACTTACAAATTATTGAAACTTAATAATAAATTGATAAACCTTAAATTAAAAATTATGTGTATAAATATAGAATTGATTAATCCGAGTATGATGCTTTTCTTGAGTTTGTACTTTAAAAATTTTATTTTTTAAATACATTTAAACTAGAAATTTGGAAAATATATATATATCCTCATCAAGTGACCAGTAACAATATGGATTTAAATTAATACTTTTTTTTGGTGTTGCGTGAGGGGGGGTGGCAATTGGTAATATAATGTATTGAAACACATTTTTAGGGAAATTTTCAAAATTTTAAGCCTTTCAATATATGCATATTGTGCAGTAAAAATAACGTTTTCTTAAACGGCAGCACCTGATTTGGATAATCGCTGCATATTATGATGATTCCCGTTTCATGGTTTTTCAATAGAAAGTTTTGTCAGTTATCATGTCTTGGCCAGTGCGTATTGCTGAACATTAACAAAATGTAGGATGGCAACCTCCAACCTCCAACCGCCGATAGATAGGAAAACACAGACGTTAGCGGGGCCTCAAGACTCGGTGATAGTATTATTGTAACAATCTTTATAAACCTATACTGATAACGTTGTACGTGTACACATTTGCAAAGTATTCCTCTGCCAGACTTTAACGTGTTTATTATAAATTCCATTTTCATAATAATCCGTGTCGAATCTAGGAGAGGGCGAGTGGTAGTTTTTTCCTCAAGGCGCTGTATCTTTAAGGGCGCCGAAAAGTTATTTAAGAGTGCTAAAAAAGTTTTTTTTTGTTTATACAATTATTTATAAAGCAGCAAGTTCGCAAAAATAGGTTTGATGACTTTTTCTTTTGCTTATTACAATTTTAAAAGGGCATAACAATTATATTTTCCCCAGGTGACAAATACTCTAGATCCGACACTGATAATTATTATAGGAATTTAAATACTTTAGTAATTTGATATTAATTTTTGTATATAGAATAACGATAATGTTGATGAAGTAATTTGTTTTTGTTAAAAATTATTAAATTATAAATGATATACGTAGAAAACTAAGGAAAATTAATTTTCAAATCCGAATAGCAAAAATAACATAAAATAGAACAATCTATTCCGGACTATATGCATATAGTTTTATTCAAATTTCAACGATAGTTTATCGTAAATATTTTACTAGTTTTGTTTAAATTCATTGGTGCCAAATCTATACCGTTTTAACCGCTTTAACTCGGGCAAAACTAGTTTTTACTGTTCTGGTCAAATTCCGATTATACTATAGTCTATACTATTTTTGATAAATTTCTGGTTTTTATAAACACGATATGTATAGTCGTAATTTATCTTATAAATTTAATATAAATCTAACTACTGACATATTTTTCAATGGTTGTGACGTTAGAAAATGTATTTTTAGATAATATAATTTTTTTTTTTAAAAAAAATGAAAGAAATTCGAAGAATTCTGAATCCAACATCAAATTTAAACCATATATTTTAATGCCAACGAAAAATAACATGATAAAATACGCAAAATAATAATAAGGACGACTCTCCTTTTTTTTTTTTTTACAGGAGAGTTATTATAATAGCCCTTATTTCCGTGTTTTATCACTGAAACGACATTATCGTAGAGGCCAACTAGAAAGAGATAGAGAGTGAGAGAGTGAGACACCCACCCACCCATTTATACAGTGTACGGCGCGCCGGTCCTTTTGCAATACCGCGTCATTTATGTATTCCATTGCGCCCACATTGTGGTTGTACAGATATCCATGCTTTTACTTATATTTAGGTTCAAACATTTTCTATTTAGACAATATTCTAGATACTTTTTTAGAAAATTGAATATGAAACTATTGTAATATGAAATTGATAATTTCAAGTATAAAATATATTTCTTTGTTCGTGCCTAGTTATATCATTATAATATTTAAATATTGACGTATTTACCATATATAATATGACATTATATAGCCGTTAATTATGAGCTTCAAATAAGTATACGAAAATATTTTTAAATATCTAATTAATAATACCATATGACTATTTTACGTAATTCGAACAACTTATTTAGTGTATTTTATTTTTAAATTTGATAACAGGTTTCGTTAAAAAATTTCCGAAAAATTTCATTTCTCCTATCTATTTAAGTTTTTAATTTATAGTTATTTAAGTATAATATTGTTTCGTTGTTGTTTATAATATAATATATTATATTCGGTAAAGAATATTTTTAGTCTATCGATAAACGTTTTAGTGGTTTTATATAGAAATATAATGGTAACTATTTTTAAATACAAAAGACTTCTAGCAACAAACTTTAAAAAATGTATCACAAAAAGTTAGAAACATAGTTCCTGTATTACGAATATAAGTTAACGTTAGAAGAAATAGGACGCGCTCGCGTTGTTATGGCACCTGTAACTATATAGTTTATTAATATTGACAAAAGGAAATGTAGTCACTATACTTACCTACTTTGATTTCATTATATGTATGTACTCGAGTATGAAACACTATATAAGCAAATAAACTATTCAAAGAATACCGTAGTTATTGTTATTTATGTAGTACCTAAAGCACACATTGAAACAGTGACGGTTCAGCAAAATCGATTACGAGTGTCTCAACCGAAATAATGAAAATTGTAAATAATAAATCATTTTCCGTCTTATCAGTATAATCAATGGTATTATATTAGATATTATGTGAGTACAATACAAAAATTATGAATCAACTGGTTTTAAAAAAAATGGACTTTAAAATAAATACTCAATATCAATTTAAATACTTGAATATTGAATACTTAAATACTCCTAAAACTAAACAACGTATATCATAACAGTGTCCATATCAGTATAGATATTAAAATGGAACACCGTTGGTTAATATATCTCCGACGACCACACTCGCTTGTTGCTCTCCTGTACACAATCTCATCATTTAATTTTCAATACGTATAACTTCTCAATCTTTATTTTTTAATTTATTTTACCAAATCTAGTACGTTTTTAATTTGAATGCTATTTTCCAGTGGCGTGCAGTCATGACAGAGCATGGGAGTATTTTGCCGAATCCGTCATCAACCCCATTGGCTTTCCATCATTACGATGTTCGAACTATGAATCATTTACCAATGGCACGTGTTTCGAAGAATTTGCATACGCCAAGGCACGAAAAGTCCAATACATGGGATTAGGAGTAAACAAACGGTACATTATCCCTTATCATATTATCGTAATATTTGTTATCTTTTGCTTAATTTATACAGATGCCAAAACTAATTAATGTTTTTTTTTTTCATATTCAGGATCAAAGGTAAATTCTACTTGGCTACCAAATCAACGGCACCGTTTGCTTATAATAAAATATACAAACCTTAAAAATATACGTCTATGGAAATGTTTCTGAAAATTTTTTTTATATAATTAAAATGTAACTATACTTAAATATATACAATAAATTACTCAGTCTCCATTACCAATAGTGCATTCTATAGCATACTATATAGTATATACTGGCGGTTTCTGTTTTATAAAATTACCACTGAATCAATAATTATAAAAACTATTAGAAAAATTTATTTTAGGTATAGTTAATTATTATATCTAAAATATAAGAATCAATAGAAACTATAGAACTTAAAAAAATAATTGTAAAAGTCGTTCTACGCGCGTGTACATAAAACCGAAAATTCAAAATGTTTCAAAATTGCTACATATATGCCTTCTATATAGCCCATATTACGTGATTATAAAATTAAAAATTATCATTTATATCAGAAAAGGATTCTTTTATAATTTTCTTCCCTAAAAAAATACAAAGTGTAAAAAAATTACAATATTTTTTTTCAAATGATAATTTAATACAAAATAAGTATTAAAACATGTATATAATTAAAGTGATTGTTATTATTATTATTTTTTGAATATCGGATATCAGTTTTTTTAACCGATATTTTCAAGGAAAAAAAATGTCTAAACCTAGTTATCATATTGTTATTATCTACGGATATTATCACTCGTCACACCATTAGCTTAGTCGCATTTGACTGTTAATCGGGTATCGGTTTTCGACCGATATATCGGTTATTTTCAATATCGGCTTATGGTTGTCAATTTTAAATATCTGATCGGTATCGGTTTTATATCGATTTATCGGATATTGAAAAAAGTCATATCGGCTCACTTTTAAAATGTTTACGATAAAAAATAAAATAAAATAACAACTTAAAAATAAGCTTATAGAAATACATGTGTTATATCAAATAAAGATGCTAGCACTTAGGATAAAGGAGAATATGTTGGAGATAACTGGTAGGGAACGGGAATTAAGAAGCAAATTGATATTAGGAGATGAATTGCCCAGAAATCGTAAATGAGAAAGAAAGTTTCATCTAGGAGAGGATAGAGGAGGACAATCAAATAGTATATGGTGAAGGTGACATATAACTTCAGTGGTATGTAAGGTACATAAAGGAGAAGAGTTGAGAGAAAGGTGAAACGAGTGATTGGGAGTGAAAAATAAATCATTAAATTATATTATTATCATCAATATATAATAAGAATGGACACGTATTTTTTTAATAACGTAATTAATTAAATCTTATATAAAATATTTAAGATCTTAAATAATTAATTTATGATAAAGAACACGTTATTAAAAAAATATATATATATTTAATAAAATATAAATATTTTATTTATATTTACTATTTATAATATTATGTAAATACCTACTTCAAAATGAAAACAAATTAATGTCTTTATAAATATTAAAAAGATGTTTCTAATAGTACATCATGTATAATAAGAACAATGAATACCTATTAATTATTAATATTTCTTATAGATAAATTGCAATTATTTATTTAAATGTTTTTTTTTATATTATGCATTTTTTGTTTTTGATAACTGAAGTAATTTAAGTCGTATACTTATTATAAGTACGTTATGTAAAATAATGTATAATAGGTAGGTACGTATGTATTATACGACTTTAACAAATAAATATTTTTTATATAGATATTCCCCCATCCTTTGTCTATTATACATAGAAATACATCCATTAATTTGTCAAAATAAAATGTGGTAACAATGAGTATTAACAAAAGTATTGTACATTAACGAAATATATTACTGTAGTTTAAAATACTATATATTGTGTCTGCATATATGCAATAAAAATGTTATAAGCCGCAAACATTGAATTTTTTTTATGGATATTTTAGATTGGAATTTCGGAATTCCTGCAGAAATTCGCTGTATACACGTATACATTGCACGCATATATGGTATATTATTCAAAACAAAAATAATCTTACTGTCTGGATATTTTTTTTTTATCTTATTTCTCGTTTGCTTCGTTGTAGAGTATGCAAGGGATATATGGATATATCAATAATAAGGTTCATCGGAGCATCACACGCCCTTCGCCCCTTTAACGGGCACAGATGGATTTTACTGATTTGAAGAATGCATAGTGGTTATGTTAGAAATTACTTTGTCCCTGTGTTGCCGTACAAATATCTATTACAAACTCGGTCGTCCCCGCACCACCATCATCCCTTTTGCCAACCGAGTACGCCGATAACATATTCCATCCTATCTAGGCCTTATACTACCCTCACACACCACCGATCCTTTGTTGAAACTTAAAAGCCAAACTCGTCCGTATAAACTTAAAAGGTCTGGCATACATCATAAAGGTATACGTTTCAAATATACCCGATATTCTTACCCTAGATAACTGTTTAGATTATCTTCTAAATTCTATCCCTTCTTCCATCACTACATTATATAAATTATATGGTTGAAGTTATATCGCATTATTAGTTAATTTATAAACAAAACAAGGATATTATTTGGTTTCAAACACGTCTTTAATATTATTCAAGGTAGGTACATTGATATAAGTTATTTTTAACATTATATAGGCTAATTTTCGTAACAAATAATAAGTGAGTGGTTCTTATTTTAATCTCAATTGAAATTAGTTAAATGGAAAAATTATTTATACGATCATGGTTCATCCAAACGTCTGCGACTAATCCATTCCGTTTGAAGTTCCAACGTTTCCCAAAAAGGTTTAAAAGATTTAAACAAATATTATAGTCATCAATAACTTATATTTAGAAATCAGTTTAGTATAATGTAACAAAAATAGCAAAAACGAGAAACCATTTGAATTGATTTCTCGAGAGACGTGTGACGTCAGTAAGTGTAAACGCCACCCCGTGTGGATACATGAATGCAATTTGACAGGAGAACAAATGAAGTTAGTAGAAATACAAGCAACTTCTCTATTTAAATTGAATTATCTTCTGAATAATGTGAGCATTATTTGTATTTTTTGTTGAATTATAAAAACATACATAAACGGTAAACGTAATAACTACAATAATCCTGAAGTATTTAAACTGCACAATATATAAATATTAAATAACCAATAGACATTTTATGAATATACAGTAGAAACGAATGAGTGGTGTAAAAAACCGATAAAGGTTACAAACTAAAATTCGGATTTGATACATTATCTACCGATTTATTCATTTTAAAGATTTCAAGACTTTTAATTTCTAGGTTCTTAACATTATAATTACACGTAGTGAAAAAACTCCAACCAATGACCGGATTTGGAGGTATATTATAAGATGAGGAACAGATTTAAAAATAAATTACGCACTTATAAGGTAATAATTATTTGCATAGTATATACATATAAGGATTAAGAAGAATACTTAAATAAATACGAAGTCATACATTTTTTAGTTGTTTACTTTTTAGGATTATTTAATCATAAAATATATCGACTTTATTTTATATTAAAAATATTATTAAATTAATCAATATATTCTATTATCGTTTTGATAGGGTACAAAAAAAAAAAAAAAAAAAAAAAATGACATGAATGACTAGAAATGGACATTGTCACTTATCTAGATATATAGGTACTTCTATTTATTTTATCAATTCTATAACTAAATAACGTTGAATAGTAATTTGTTTGGGCCCTATAGTCCAATAACGCGAAAAGAACATATTTAAAATAAAATTACCAATAAGTGAATTTAGAATCCTGTATTTCAATTTAGATGCAAATACAATTTAAATTAAATTTAAACAACCAAGCACTTATTTTAATAAGAAAAATATGACGTATATTATGTATAGCCTATGCAGCGTAAACAAAATAATTATTCGCCTGCAATGTCCATAAAAGCAACATTTTATACCACAAAGCGTTATTGAAATAATGTTTTTTGAAAAGAATTATAGTTTACGCAAAGAAAAAAAAACACATTTAAAGTGATTTGAAGGCGCGTCCCAAGCAGAGCGGCAACAGCATCGAAATTTCAGCGGTAACACAGTGGAATAAAATACCACTTAATCCGAGCGAAATATTATAGCAAAAATTGGACTGTAGTAAATCAGTTCCTCAAACGTTCGAACAAATGTCACACTAATGTCAACGCGACTTAATATAATTTACCTATTATGAATTTTATAGATGACCATATTTCAGAGACAATGTCATTGGAATTATATAATTTTCTAGATATTCAGCTTCCTAGCTGTTCAAGGCACAAAACAATATTTTTACATTTTTAAATACCAACTTTTTTATTGATAATCATTCAAAACTACTGATAAGATTATTTGCTGCAAATGTTGGTGAACATATATTTTTACCGCGGAAAGTCATTGATGTAAAATCGCCTAAATATTTTTTAAGAGTTAATAATAATTATAGGTACTATTTAAATGAAAATAATATTACAAAATATACTATTTATAAATATAATTTTTATATAAAATGTTCAGAACGACCGCGACAATGTTTTTGATTTTCGTATTTATTATTATTAATATAAACTAAAAATAAAACTTATTATTTGTACTTTTATCTAAATAAATGTGTACCTACATATTTTTAAATATAAATAATTATGATTTTAAACATTAGACTAAAATAAAGTTTGTAATTTTATATTCTGAGTGTAGCGAGCGAGCTAGTGGTTTTACAATGATGTTTATTTATTTTATTTTTTTCTCTGTTACCAAATTTACTACAAATTTACTTAGAAGGAGTGCTCCGATCTTTACAAGCTTACATGTTTTCCTGTAGCAGATTTCATTTAGTTGATATTTTAAAGAGGTAATTTTCGATTTTCTCAACAGTTTTTTAATGCAGAAAAACTACAAAATAATGAGGTAAAAACGGCAAATATACGATTTTGTCAAATCGAGATTTTTTATTTCTTCGTAATTTCAAAAATAATGATTTGAAAATCTTGAAATTTACATCGAATATTTAATTTAATAATATATTTACGTTGATTAAGTTTTTAAATTTTTTTTTTTGCAATTTTGGGTTATTTATAGACATTTTAGATTTTGAGGTTTCTAAGTCCTAAAAATGGTAATTTTTGGTTTTAAGGTCTGAAAATTTTATACAGCCTTAAATATACGTTACTTAAACTAAATTTAAAAATCTCGAAAATCCGCAGTCACGATTTTTTTTTATTGTCATTAATAAATTTTTCTGACAAAATTGTCAATTTTGAGATATTTAAGTCCAAATAGTTGGTAAAATAAGATTATAAGACCTGAAAAAATTTGATAAAACATTAGTCGTGCATTAATTTAACTAAATTAAAAAAGATCGACGGAAAATAATTAGCGAGGTAGCTAGTAGTTTTACAATGATGTTTATTTTTTATTTTTATTTTTAATTTTTTATATTGTACCTATTCAAAGTTGGAAAATTGTTAGGACTTAGCGAGTATATGTTTTTTTATTTTTTTTTTTTACATTTATATACAATAGTTCTTTATATTACACTGGTTATTTCAAATAATCGTTCATATTTCTTTAAATAAACCTATACATTTTAATAGATACTAATGATTTCAAGTAAATTAAAAATACTAATTACAAAACATTTGCCATTTATCAAAATATAAGTTATTATTTGGCTTATTGAATGAAACAAAATGTAATTAGTGCAAAATTAATCATGTATTAATGTATAATTTCTACATGACAATGTATTTGGTGCTACAGTATTTGTGGGTTAAAAAAATAATCAAAATAGTCAATTAATATATTATTTCTTAATGCTATTGGTTCTCATATGATCACGATTTTAGTGTAGTAACACTCGTTAACTATGAACACAAAATAAAAATAAAATTATATAAATACATATGTAGTTTATCTTATACCTTATTTTTCTCATTCACCTTCTCTTCAAACTATTTTTATGTGATAGGTAATTACAATGGAAAAAAACAAAAAAAAAAAAAATAATGTGTATTATCTCAAAAAAATATGATAATCGTCAATTTCTAAAGTTTCCAAACATTTTTAATTGGTATTGTATGTTTATTATCTTAATTATTTTATTCAACTGTATATGTCATGTGACTGTTTAATTATATTACTGTTGTATAGAGTACCCATTGTAATATACACCAATTATAAATCAAATGGTTTACATAATATTTTTTCGTTTTCAATATTAAATGTCCTAAACTGAACATTCAATAAAATATACTGTATATTTTATCTAGTAATAGTTATGTACCTATATGAAACTGAGCATATTATATTTTAAAATATACATAAGGTCACAGTAAATCATATTTATTTCTACATTTGATATTCAATGTAATGTTGAACATAGGTAGGTCCTACTGAGTATATAATTAATATTAAGAATTATGTATATACTACACCGAAGCTGTACGCTTAGAATCGTTTTTTTTTTTTTAATGCAATGATTTATCATTGCTTTCAAATGAAATATATCCACCAAGAGTATCCTGTCCAGTAGCGAAGTGCATTCATCCCTACTGATACCCGACGAGCGAAGTGCACCGTTTTAACAATGTGAACATGGATAATATAGTAATAGGTTTGAAAGAGTAATGACGATAGTATACAGTTTCAGCGGTTGGGACTCGTTAACGTCTTAGTAGTCATTTTAAATTTCAGTTGGCGATGTAGATAATAATATAAGATATAATGTTCTAATGTTTTAAAATGTATATAACATTTTAATTAATGAGGAAACAATTTTTAGTGACTTCGATAATTGTGTGCATAGGTTTTTACACAAATCTTTACTATACCTACTGTGTATAAACTAATCATTTCAGACTACTAGCACTTAAGTAATATTTGATTGACTTACTAATTAAAATTATGAAACAGTTTACAGTCATAAATAAATGCAAATGAAAGTCTAATATTATTTATCATACATAATCTATATTATGCAAACTAAAATTTAAAATGGCTAAACTATCGTTAGGTAAATCGGGTACCGCTGGATTTAGCCATATAGTTTCTACTGTGAGGTAAATTAATTATGTTATAGGTACATATTATTCAAATTCGTTTTATATAAATTCATAGTTGTACTCGATTTATTTTTATGACTCGTGGTTTAAAAGTAAAATTAATTTAATGGTATAAGTGTTTAACTGAAATAGATCAGATTTAATGTACTTATATCAACACCAATTCAACGATATGTGCATGATAATAATATTGTAAAAAAATATAAGTGCAGACAAGGATTGATATATTTACGATTTTTTAGGAGGTTCTAGTGAAATGAAAATGAAATTATAGGTTTCTAGTGAAAGTGGTTATAACAGGATTTTAATAAGAATCTAAACTTCTGCTTGATTTAAAATAATTGCAAAATTATAATATTAAAGTTCTTTTAGACGTTTTTTTAATACTCGTAATTGAAATTTTATAATTTGGTACTTCAGTTTTAGTATAATTACTGCCTTAAAACCCGGTTATTAATTATTCGAATCAAACCTCTGAACGAGTGACTAAATAGACAATAATAAATATTTAAATATCACGAATAATATATATTATTATGTGTGTATTAATATTTATGTTTTTATTGCCACGAGATATCTGAAACGTCATTTTAAAGCGACTGAGATTATGGAAAGTTTATACTAACTGTATTATTTCATTACTAAAATAAAAATTCGAATGACGTACATTATCCTATTATAATATAACGCGAGTCATTAATGTTGCTATTTCATAATTCGGTGTATTTTTTTTTTCGTATATATTTTATAGTCTTTATTCTCATAAAAATGTTACAGATAAACGTTTACATGAAAATATATTAATATAAAATAACTTTAAAAATTAAATAGAAAGTCCGGAATTAAGGATTAAATATATTGTAGATATAAGAAAAGAAATAACAGCGAGAGATCGAGAGTTTAGTAAAAGTTTATCGGCTTGGTGAGGAATAACTAAGATGGACAAGCGTAGATAATGTGCGAACATCGCATATTTAAAGATAATTTGAAATTAACGGAAGGAGGCAATTTTATGTAAATTAGATATTAGACAATATAAGTGCATTGCACTTATTGAATGTCATATTTATAAAATATATGTATATTTATTAATTATATACATATATTAAAATCTCAAGCCTAATCTCAAATAAGAATTAATGTAGACTGAATCAAATAAAAACAAACTGTTAAATTAATATTGTATAGATCTAAATAACTTAAGATTGATAATATTAGTTAATACTTAATATTAGTTTGGATGGGAATATTTGAAAAATCTAGGCCTTTATAATATCTATATATATTACTTGATAAAAGGCAGTGTCAAAAAATATTAACCATATTTAAAATATTAACTGTCGTGAATTAAAATGCATTAATATTTTAAACTATAAATAGTTAATCTATTTTTTAATTTAAAATTTAGTTTTTAAATTTTTTGAATTATACAAAGTATTAAACTATTTTTTATTCTATTTAACATTTTGAATTGTTTATATTTACCTCTGTTTATAACATTATTAATTACATAAAATATCTCTACAAAAAACTGTAATAAATATTTTTAATTAGGATACATAAACATTAACCTTTTATAAAATAATATTTGCATTATAAGCTTATTATTCATCGAATTCAGCTGAATCGTCTTTTGTTATACAGCTGCTATTGTTTTTAAGTTTTTACTGACAATATTTTTGATGAAATACTGAAAAGTTTTACTTACACGGTAATTTTAATAATAATAAAAAAAAACTAAAGAACAGCGTTGAAATTAAAAAAAGGATATACGTTTTTATAAATATGACTATCAAAATATTCCAAAGGAAACTTAAACAAAAGTTGGTTCGCGTTCAAGTTTACTTAGTATTTTTTTTTCTTTATTAAAAACAGCGTGCTACATTTTGCAATAATTACTGAATTTTATCGAATGCATTCGAACGAAAATATATTTTATAATACTATATTACATATTCTAGTTCTCATAAATTAAATAATAAATAAATTTAAAAAATTTAGGTGTAGGTATATATAGTATAATTATAATTGTATAAAAAACTACAAATGTACACAGTTATCGGTTTTTATGAAAAAACTCATTGATACAAATAAGTCAATAATGACTATAATTTTGAAGAGCGGCATTTTGAAATTTGAAAAATTATAGCTATAAATTGTATACATAACTATAGAACTATAATATATAGTCATATCATTTTAAAAATTTTGGAGAACAAATATTGTCGTAAAATGTAGACTTATGGCTATTTTTGTGTCATATTGTTGTGAAAATACTAATTATATTGAACCAATCGGTAAAGTGTAAAAAAATTATTTGAATATACTACTAAAACACATGCATTGTTATTAGATAATCATTACCAATATGACTCGGATAAAAATAGTTTTTCCCAATTAATGTCGATGTCTGATCTACATCATTAGTTGTGTACATCGAATGAATAAATATTTAAAAACAGTGTGTTTGTTAGGCGCTAAATTAAAATGTCGTAAAACAATATTTTTGTTATGATGAAATTTTTAAATCTCAATGATGTAGGACAACTTGTAAAAATGTAAATATAAACCACAAGGTTCTAAATCACTAATTTTTAAAAAAATACTTTTAAAAAGCCTTCCTGAAAATATTGAGTTAGAACTTTATGGTTACGAAGCTCACAAATTTCGTCAATATTTCCAGAAAACATTGTCTAAAAACAAAGTTAAAAAAAAAAAGACCTAAAGATTAGGAAACTACAGAAAATATTACGATAAATATAAATTATATTGGATTAGATATACGAATATACCTATCGAAATGGTGAATTGTAGTGGTCAACATGTTCCATTATAAATGAAAAAGACATGACGCAAAAATAACCTTTACCTATAATAAATGTTTTCCTTTTTTACTTTGACATATAAAATGCATAAGTACCATCGTATATATAATTTTCGTTTGTAAAATTTATAAATTAAAAACATTTTTATATAATTCAGTATTTTTTATTTAATAACATAAACTATTGGAATAGGTATGTACTTAAAAACATAAACATCTTTTTCTATCTATTTTAATGAGTTTAAAGTTTATCGTCTAAACAACAAATAACACTTAATATATTATGTTTAGAACCGAATTCAAAGGACGTGGTATTGGAACATGTTACTATATATTATATACTATATAATGTTGTCACTCAATACTACGTCTCGATCTGTTCTAACTACAACACGTTACACGAACCAGATGCATTAGTTTTTTGTTTTGTTTTTAAGTAGATACTCGTATAATTTGTACAATCAGATCAGGAACGGAAAAAATTTTAAACTTCCAAATCCCCGACGTAACTTCTTATAATATTAATATATTTACCGACAAGTACAAAACATTTGAATTTTCATTAAGCGTGTCACTCGGTCGAAAACTTTATTGAGAAAATATACATAATATAAATAATATAATATTTTACCGAAAACACACATTCCCCACGAGATTTTCGATGTTCCCCGGCAATGTTAAATTATAATTTGGGGAATACAGATATCTACCTCCCTCCCCTCCACCCGGTGAAAGAAAGAAAAAATACCGATATTGCCATTTTCAATATACTTGACCGAGACTCACGTATACGTACTCATGACGGGTAGAGGATACCAAAAGAAAAAATAAAAAACTTACGATTTTCGTATTGAGATTTCGAAGCTGAGACTCGGCGTATCGGAAATCGCGCTTGGACTTTCGACCGTCTGTGGATTTCGCAGCCATGTCGACAGCCGTACACGGTTGTACTATAACTAAAAAGTGAATACTATAACACGAAGAGTGTAAACGCCGGCGGCGGAAAGCGTGCGCGGTGTTGTTATGACGGCGGGAACCGCCAGACTTGCGCGATGACCGGCCGGCTCGGAAGATTCTTGGATTGCGAATAAAAAAAAAAAAGAAAAAAAAAAAGAAACGCGCTCGAGTATTACCGTGCCCCGCGTTCGTCAGCCACCGCCGTTGTTGTATTCGGCGGATGCGTGTAAATATATGGACGCTGCTTTGAACCTAAATGTCAAAACGTTCTTTTAATTTTTTAAAAACCTAAGATCGTTTTGGTTTTTTAAAAGTTTTAAATTAAATCGTGGTTATATAGTTTTTTGTTTTTTTTTTTTTTAAATATTCTGACCTCTGCATTCACGATTAAAAATATTATACTACAATTATACTAGTAATATATTCAATTGGTACAATTATATCGATACAGTGTGGAAGTTAAAATCTTATCAATGATTTTAATTTTCAACTTTGTACAATGTACATTTAAGCGCTTAAAACTATTAATAACAAAATAATAAGCCTATAATTATTATACTTCAGCCCATACATGTTGACGTTTTTACACGATATTTAACATTCCATAAAGACGTTTTTTGGCCGATTTATCGGGGGTACATTTCACCGGGGTCCCTCATTCAAGGGGTCCCCAAATTCACAACGAATTGTTTTTTTTTTTGCACTCATTTCCTTGTTTTTGAAACGATTTTGCTTTTTAACGAGTTATTTACATTTCAAAACACTTTTTTTGCTTATTAAAGAGCTCCAGAAGATAGTATATCATAGTATTCACGAGCCCTTATTACTTAAATGAGCCACTATTTCCATTTCCTATATTGTGTGGTAAGATAATATAACAAAATATTACAGAATATAATATACTAAGATAATCTTAGTCCATACAAAAAAATAGATATATATCTTATGTGTCTTACATTTCTATCATTATTTATCTCTTTAATGTTCAAAAAAACTATTGTGTAAGTATAAAGTAAACAGTGGTATTTAATAACTGTTTGATTGATGTGTTGAAACTTTGGTTGACAACCTCGAGGATTCTGACTAAACACTTACTTTGTGTGTTATCAATATTATAGCCAGGATAGCAGGAGGGCCTTTCCTCTATTGTACATTAGATTCTGAGCATATTGGTTTTACCATAATGTGACTTCCATTATATACTTATTTACTTATATACTTATATACTTCCAAATGTATAAGTAGGGTAGGATACAAATAGTGGATACTGGATATATTTAATATGAATTTAATTATTAAAAATTAAATCATTACATTCAATAAAACGATTCTTAGTGAAATATTATATATAACTGTCAAAAGAGTTTTTATTTAATTATGATGTCACAAAATTTATTATTGAAATAATATAGAAGTAACCAACCATGGTAACTTTATTTGTTATTTTAAAAAAGTGTATACGTATATAAAAAATTCCAGTTATAAAATGTAGTTTTTCTGTACACTTAAAAAAGACTACTGTAAAAATCAAAAAATTACCTCAGAAAAGGAATTTTCTATCAAAAAAGCATGACTACTTCTATCCGCAAAGTTGATTTTAGAAAAAAAAATAAACATCATTGTAAAATCATCATGTGCATTAACAATATATTTGAAAATAGCTAAAAAAACAGTCAGGTTCACTCTTCCTACAGAGGTGCATTTTCCTGCACCCCACCTTTGAATTACGGAACCAAACCAGTAGCTTTCGATTGTTTTTCGTTTGTTATCATTTGTTCTGAAAATGAAATTCCTTTTTTTGGTCCCGACTTATATCTATATTTAGAAGCTAGGAGGTCGTTAGCAGTTACTATAGTATAAAGTTACGAATTTTTGGAGTTGGTTACGAGGGAAATGTAAATAATATTATTTGTTTTATAATCATATATAGGCCTGCCTTTAAAATTTATTGTTATCGTTACTAATATATTTAACAAAAGTTAAATATAATTTAAAAATGTACAATTTTTAATTAATGAATATTATAATATATGCTTTTTTATTAACTTAATGATTTAGCTACACTATCGGTTTCTATATATTATTTATAAGTTTTAATTCT
>JAIPRL010003812.1:0-43422 GCA_025469235.1 Pemphigus obesinymphae | reverse complement strand
TGATTTATCATTGCTTTCAAATTCAATACATCCACCAAAAGTACCCTGCCCAGTAGCGAAGTGCATCCACCAATATTGACACCCGACGAGCGAAGTGCTTCCACAACCTACTGACCGGCTTTTTTAAATATCTATTGCCGTACCAAGTAAATTACTAAAGAGGACGCTACACGTCCTGGGGTTTCGTATTTTTATGAAAATTCAAGAAATATAAAAATTTAGTTATTTATAAACATTTCAATATATTTTAAAAGTAATTTAAAAATAATCTTGTGCCAATACTATATTTTATTGTTTTGTAATCACGATCATAGACGGAAATCAATTAAAATTTTAGGGGGGGGGGCTAACGTTTTTAACATCAATGTGAGCCGTGGGGGCTTTGCTTGCATCATACGGCTGAAAACCACTGTCTTTTATACAGTTCAAAACCCACATTTTTTTTTACATTTACATATAAAAAGACAAATATAATAATTAAATGTAGTTATATTTTTAAAGTTTACATCAATATAATAATTGAATTAAATTGCATTCATCTTAATATAATTATTCTATTTTCTTCAGCAAATTACGATAATATTACCACGGTAACACCACGATTTGGATATAGGTAGTTTTAACCACTACAACAGTTACAACTCATAATCACATCATATTGTGTTATCAAATCTGTGGCAATCATGTATTGTGATATTCGGCCATATTTATTATTTTGGTATGGTTAGTGGTTATATCTAATGTAATTTTTTAACGATTTCTTTTCATAAAATAAATGATCGCATTTTTTTAAAAATAGCAATGAGTCCTCAAATATCCGAAATCAAAATGGGAAAAATTATAACATCATTTATGACGTAAAATTTTTTAGGAAGCCAATGAAATATTTGGGGGGCTAGTGAAAAATTTGGTGAGATTCAGCCTCCCCAAGCCCCCCCCTCATTTCCGCCTATGATCACAATGTCTCCTTAGATTACAAATAAATGATTCTACATGGACTTTAGGACCATAACACCTAAAATCTAAATAAAATAAAACAATATTTCCCAGTGCATCTCGAAGTTTTTTTCATTATTCAAAATACTACTTGAAATATATTACTTACAATTCAATAACCTTTTCAACCATATTTAGATAACTGTAGATCTTTTGAAATTAATTTGATAAAAAAAAAATTTTTTTTTTTAAATTTTGACAATAAATGATTTGGCTTTAAGTTCACTTTTATGAATGTTATTTTCAATCTGAGCGCGAGGGTGCTTTATAGTACCAAAAATTACCTATGTAGCGTCCTATTAATGAAATAACTTCGTCATTTATGTGTATTTATTAACTTTCAAGAGCTGTAGGGGATCTTCAAAGCTTTTTATTCTAAGGCCATATCAAAAATTATACGCACTTAGCAAGTCAAAAGTATATAAAAAAATTTTTTAAATTTTACAGAAATACAGTATATACAAGGATTAAAAAATATACCTATATATTTTTGGTTAGTAATTTTATACGGTTTGTGCTTATTAAACAGCTAATTTCTAAACCTATTCATAATCTGCTAGGTAGTAAAAACCTTAAATTTTATTTCTTATTTCAAAAAATTTTGACAAAAAACGTGGATGAGCCATCGAACCGTTGTAAAATATCTAGGTATATCTATTATATATATCGTTTTTCGGACTTGATTAAGTGGTGTTTATTTGGGTTATGAATCCGTAATCAACGCATCGATAATAATAATCGGACGAGCGTCTGATTGCAGCATATTTTTTGGCTACGTGCGGTCGCATCTTATCTGTTATCAGTAAAGACCACGATATTCTATCTGTTATTAATACAAATTATATCGTTGATCGAGTATTTTTAAATATTATGAACTCATAATTACTAAATACAATAAATTGTTTTATAAATTATATTATTAATATTATATATTTTTATAGGTATGAATACTCTGGATATTAATTTCATATTCTATGATTCATCATTCTATGATTCTTGATGATTAAAAAAGATTTAGGTAACACACAGATGTGCAAAATACAAATTTTTTTGAAGAATCAAAATAAAAGATTTTTTAAATATTATGAAGTTGTAATTCTTAAGTATTAAATATTTTATGATTTATAATATTATTTATTAAGAATAACTTCCAAGCACTAAAATTATAATATTATTCTGAAAAATAATAATAGGTGGATTAAAAAAAAAAAAATGGGTACTTAAATATCTACTTTACTAAGTTACGTAAGCTTTATATATATATAAAGAATAATTTTGAAAAAATTTTAATATTTTAATAAATTTAATAAATATAATTTTAAAAAAAATTGTACAAAAATTTAAATATTTATGTATAAAATATACTTTTTAAATTCAAATTTGGTGGGCTATTGTTATTCCGTATTAACATCAAGTCATTATCGCGGTCGTAGATATCTTAAATTGTGGTTATTATCTTACTGATAACAGATAAGATACGCGCGCACGCAGCCAAAAAATATGCTGCAATGAGACGCTCGTATAATCGGACCTTGCGCACGCTCGATTATCTGCAGCTCTTGCCGCCCGCTGAGGTGGCGATGACAAGGCGAACGCCCAGCGGGACGAAAAAAAAGTGTGTCGTCTTCATAATCGATTTGTTTTCAAATTATTGTTTTTTTTTCTTTTTTTTACGAAGATTACGGTAAACAGTGTATGGGTAAATTATATTTTATGTAAATATCGTACGGGCGGGCAGTGACGACGGCACATAATATTCGTGTCGTCCTTGCGCCGCGGGAAACTCTTCCAGGAGTCCTCGACCAGAGTCCGCGGAGTCCGATTCGTCTTCGACACACACAATCACGAAGGTGAGACATCGTCAAATGTCACATTGTATACGCGGTTCGGTGTGTCAACAACAACGTGTCGTTCGAAACGATATTATTAGTTTTCGCTCACTTTTTTTTTGTTTTTTTTTTTTAATAAAATCGATCATTTTATAGATACTCCGGAGTCTTGTAGGGGATTGGAACCGATCATTTTTATTAAGGGGTTGTGTATAGGCAATTATTTGATTTGTTTACGTCACGCGGTGTATTCGTGTGAGCAGTATATTTGGCGTTTGCAGTAGTCTGTGTAAATATGTTCGGCATAATAATAACGGCGCGTACACTCGCACGCACAGAGGTACATGTCAGCAAACACGGCTGCCGGTTTTGAAAAGACACTAAATCCCATATCCAAACATACCGATTGACCTAGTGAGCCCAGTGTCGAGCCCATTTTATCTTGATAAAGATAAAGATAAGTCATAACAATATTGTCCAGATAAAGATAAAGATAAGTCATAACAATATTGTCCAGATAAAGATAAAGATAACTAAATAATTTTTTTATCTAGATAAAGATAAACAAAATAACTTTTTCTTTAGATAAAAATATTTTTATATTTTTTTTTTTTTGCATATAAAAATTAAAGAAATGAAAATATTCAAATATTTTTCAAAGATTCTTATTAAATTTATAAACAATAAATTACCGTAGCCATTAACCTCACAAATACAGGATTCGTTTTCTCCACTGTCCTTTTTACTCCCAAAAAAGTCTAGTCCATTTTCCTCCACTGACCATAGATAGGTAAAAAAATATATTAATTTGGGTTCACCTATATGGCTATATATGAAGTCGGGTTACTCGCGCAGTTTAAATCTATAATATTCTTTGATGCGCTGTACAAGTGAAATACCTCGCAGAGTAAATATTATTGCAAATTAAATACGTTTGAAGTGTATTTATATAAAATATATATTGGCCAAAAACATTTGGAGAAAAATGGTCCGCACAATTTATAATTAAAATCAATATATACCAGGTACCCAGATAATAATAAAAATTAATCGTTTCGCCCAGATTCCCTGTAGAATTTGACAGAAAATACATAATAATATAATAAAAATAATACTATGTATATATGTATATAAAATAGGTACATTATTTCATTTCATTACAATTATTTCATGATAATATACAGGTATTTTTAGGTACCTTCTACTTATGCTATTGTTTTCTTACATGGAAGGTGAAACCGGCTTGCTTATCTGTTATTATAATTAGTGATGGGCACTACCGAATAGTGACTATCGAACTGTTTGATAGATACTTAAAAACTATCGATTATATATACTATCGATCGACAAGGACTGAACTAGTCGGTTGTTTCAAACTATTCGGTTGTTATCGAACTATTCGATAGTTTATCGAACTATTCGGTTGGACCGAACTATTCGGTTGTTTTCGAACTATTCGGTTGTTTCCGAACTATCGAACTATTCGGTTGTTTTGAAATATTCGATAATTTATCGAACTATTCATATAAAAGTTATTATTTTTGTTATTATTATATATATATATTATTATATTGTTATTATTATTATATATAAACGTATATATTATATATATATTAATGTTTATACATATATGTCATATTATGTATTAAAATATCCCAAATTATTAATTATTATGGTTTCGCGCAATGGTGGTCGACGGTCGTTAATTGGAGGTTTTATATATTTCGAAGAAATAATCATATAATATTTATAATACATTATGTAGAATAATAATTTTATTTATTATATAACTAATATCAAAATTATCATTATTTATGTTCAACTTATAAAATATATATAACAATATTAAATGTCAAATTATTTAATTAATAAACTTGTATTAAACTCGCCGATAAATTACCGAACTTGTTGGTTGTTTTCAAACTATTCGGTTGTTATCGAACTATTCGGTTAGTCTGAACTAGGCGGTTGTTATCAAACTATTCGGTTGTTATCAAACTATTCGGTTGTTATCAAACTATTCGGTTGTTATCGAACTATTCGGTTGGACCGAACTATTCGGTTGTTTTCGAACTATTCGATGGTTTATCGAATTATTAGGTAGTTTTTATCGAAAAAGTGCTATTCGGTCATGTAAAACTATTCGAATAGATAGTCGGTAGTTTCAATGAACTATCGAATACTATTCGATAGTATTAACTATTTGGTAGTGCCCATGACTAATTATAATATTATTATATTTAATACAAAATGCAGGTTTATATTATTATTTATGGGTATACAATATTATATTATTACTGTTATTTGCAGTGTTGGGATTAGATAAGTAAAAATTTATCTAGATAAAAATAATAGATGAACCAGAAGGATTTATCTAGATAAAGATAAAAGATAAACTCATTTTTATTTAGATAAAAAAAAATATAATTTTTAAATTTCGAAAAAATGTTTGTGTAATATTTTAAGATGTTAAAAATAATGTGTATAATATTAATAGTAAATAGGCACATAAAAATATAGGAATAATACGAGACTGATAGCTGATAAAATAAATGGTTTACTTTTAGGAAGCTCTAAATCAAATATATAATCAAGTCGTTTTTCAAGGTTTGTTAAAATTGAAAAAGTCAAGGGTTTACAATACAAAAAATGATTTGATTTAATTAGTTTTAATCTCAAAGCAATGATGGTAGAGGCAACATTTCAATTTTCAATTCCGAAAGTATACCTACTATGTAGCAACGTAGGTATATTTTATACAATGGCCCAAAAAACTCGTTTGCACTACCGAACACAGTCGTTTCAGTCACGTTATTGATGATAAACAAAATACTACACACTACACATTACACTGCAACACACATTTTTTGTTACATATAAATGCGTACATTTTGAGTAAAAGAGTAGAGATATATTTTCGCCAAAAAAGCAATACTTTTGTAAGTACATTACTCATAAATTTCTCTAAAAAAATTATCCAGATAAATTTACTTAGGTAGGTGAAATTTTTATCTAAGATAATTATTTAGATAGCTTACAGTTATTTATCTAGATAAGTCCCAACACTGGTTATTTGTTATAGTTGGCCGTCGAATGTCTAGATTATTTTAATCCAGGGGAGACAATAAAATTATTATAGTATATTAGGTACTCGTATAAATAGCGGTCACCCGCAACCGGTCGGAATTTCAAATAACATCATTGGATATTTAATATGTGCTTATCTGGAAACAACAAATTTAATATTTAAAATATAAATACTTTTACAGAAATTTAGAAGATTAAATTAAAAATATACCTACTCATAAACATAACTAAAATTACAACGAAAATTTAATGGAAATAAAAATAATTAAGAAAGTATCTAGATAAATTTATCTAGATGAGCAAAATGTTTATCTAAGATAATTATTTAGATAACTTGTAAATTTTTATCTAGATAAGATAAAAGATAAATGAACATTTATCTAGATAAGTCTCTACACTGCTAGTGATATATGCGATAAGGATTATGAAAACTGATCTGAATTCGTTGTAAAATCTACATTAGAACGACTCACATTTTAAATTATATTCCCTCGATTTTCAAAAAAATTTAAAATGTAAATTTTTAAATGATCGAATATATTAATTTAATTTTAGGGGGACTAACGAGACAAAATCAAAAATGTGGGAAAGTCGATCTAAAGTAGACTTACGAAAAAATTCAGGTCAGTTTGTAGAATTCTTATCGCATCACTAGATTCATAGATACGTTGGAAATAGAAATGGTCTAAATTGTTATGTTCCGTGTGTGATAGAGAGAGACAGAGTGAGAGAGAGAAAGACAGACAATCGCCTCTACCAATCCTCTTAACAGAACGTGATACCCGTAATTGCTGTCTCTGTCTAACCATCTGATAATATATGACATTCACGTTCATCATTTGTATTACAACTCTGTCATTTTTAACTTATTACCAAAATTATGGACGAGATTATTATCTATGCTGTAGGGTCGTTCTACTTTCGAAATTTTCATTTTGTAAAGAAATAAATCTATTATAATTATTACGATTTTAAAACAGTTATATTTTTTTTACCATCTATTATCTTTTTACTCCAATATTAAAAATGACAAAATTGTGATACAAATTCCGAACGCAAATATCATATTATTATACCTATTATCAGTTGATTACACAGATACAAAAAATACGGGTATCACGTTCTCCTAATAGATAATAGTATATAATATAACTTTATCATACACGTTACTCGAACTATAATTTTGGGGGGTGCACATAATGTATTAATGAAACGAAATCGGGGGACTGGAAATGAGAATTCAAAAACATTAGGCCTGACGAAATCCAAAATGTCAAAATATATTTAGACTTTATACATAGATGGACGGTTTATGTATAGGATTGTAATAAGTACATTTGCAATGCTGACTGTGGGCTTGGCATTATTGAGCTTTACGTTTAATTATTTGATTAGAAAACTCCATTTAGTTAATATTACGTGGACTTAAGATGACGATATACACCCGATTTTTAAGGGGTTTGTATAGGCAATTTTTATGAAATTGTAAGAAAAATGACAATCCAACTATTAATAAATGTTTAATTATATTTTAAAAGTAATTTAAGAATAGTCATGTGTCCGTACCGTTTTTTATTGTAGTGTTATCACGATATTTGTTAAAAATCACGTTCACGCTGTAAAACTACAACTTTTCTCAGTATAATCGTAGTGTCAAAATTTATACAAAATAAGAAATATGAGAATATCTACTATGCCGTAGCGTGGAGTTTTTTTTCAATATGTTTTTTTGAAAACCTAAAATCCGTGATTGAAAATCGTGAAATTTTAATATTTTAAATTAAAAAAAATAATAAAAATTTTAACGAAAAAAAAAACTCCACTTTGTGGCATACTAAATATTCTGATCCTTTATATTTTGTATATATTTTGACTCTGCGAATTATAACTAAGAGAAAAGTTTCAGTTATAGAGCGTGAACGTATTTTAATACCATTAAAATGGGTGTATAGCATCCATTTAACATGAAAAGGTTGTACACCAAATTTCGTTCGAATTTCAATTTTATATCAAAAACTAAAAATATCTAAAAATGGAGTTCCCAAATGAATAATCGCATGACTTATATAGCGAAGTAAAAAGTTCTGTCTAACGAAAATTCAATATCACTAATCAACTGTATTTACATTAGATAGGACCCAATTATGTCAAGAATGCGTTGTAGTAGTTGTAAAAGTTTTATTCGATAAAATTAATATATCATGCGGGATTACGATGAGATTGTATCAAAGGTACTTTTGTTGTGTATGAAAATGATCTATCTTCGGAACTTTTTTATAATGACAATACTATTTTTCATTTATTTTGTGAATAACCTTTTTCAGTGTTTTTAAATTCCAACTAGAAACAGATTTTGTTTAAGCAAGTGGAATTTTATCTAAAATTTTGTATCGATTTTTTTCATTTGGATAAGTGAAAAAAAACTTAAAACCTTAAAAACGTTCTCTTGAAAAATGTCAATAATACATCATGGAAGATTTTCACACTAAATCCGTAAAATGTCTACAACTATATATATACACACACACATTTTAAGATGGTTTTTATAAAGCCTTCATTATCTTGTAACATTAGGTATGGGCATACGGCATTACAATGCTTAAAGTTACACTTGTGAAAAAGAAGTATCCAACAAATTCCAAAAACTGTCCAAAAATGTCCAACAAGTCTATGTACATACGATGAAATGGTTTTTAATTTAATCGTAAATTGTGTGTTAATAATAACTTATATAGAATTCAGCATTATAGCATCATAGAATTCAAACTTTGACGTGTCATAAGGCGGGCTTCAAACAAATCACAAGTGTTCAATAATTTCCTCAAATTAGGAAGCAAGCTGTTGAACAAGTTTTGAAAAGTTTTGCTAATAATGTGATAGAACCTCGTGAACTTCCATTACCTCTACTAGACTATTTTTGTATTTTTTTTTTTAAATAACGTTATTATTAATATATATATATTGGTACTTTCCTGTTATTTCGGAATACCTTTGGTGCACAATCGCATTATTTCGACTACCAAAATATTTTTGAAGACTACCTGGTATAATATTTTTTGTTATTTCCACTACCATAATCGTTCGCCAGGTTTTATTGTCAAATTCTGTTAGATACGAGTATAAATGATAGCGAGCTGTTCCCTTCTGTCTTTTATTTCCGTATTAAATAATTGGTTAACTAAAATCGTCAATATATATATATTTACATATAAATGTAATTTCCAGCGTCATAATCTGTATCATCATAATGTACATAATATTATCATAAATTAAAAATTAAAAATTTCTTTATTTTAAAATATAATATCTGTATAAATTCGATTTTTTTTTTATTTATTTGTTACAATATTGCGATAGTCCGGATAACACGAATGATTATAACAGGTAGTCTTGGAAACACATCAGTAGTCGAGATAACAGGTAAGTATCATATTTTTATAGTAATTTGTTTTTTTTAAGTACTACATATATATATATTTTATTTTTTTTGATTTGACGGTGTCCGGTGGAGATGGATTATTATATGACAATACTCCAGTGCACTATAACATAAACTTTATTGTCTGTATATATATATGCGTTTGTTTGTTTTTTTTTCCGATTGACAGTGGCCTTAACCTAAAATGATAAAACAAAAATGTCATAGTTTTCGCAACGACCGCTATACGACGGTGGCGGTTGTGTCCTTGGACCAGACCAACCGCGGAAACCGCAGGTGACCGTCGTCGTCGTCCTAATCATCCCTCGGCGACACTCGGCGGTCCTGTATTTTATTTTTTATTTTTTAATTTTTAAATCACTTGTACCAACCTAAATGTACATATTATAATTACTAGTTTTTTTTTGTCGTAAATCGTCGGGCGGCGGCAATGACGTATCACAACAGTATTGTATTATGTTACAAGGTTCGAATAATAATCGTAAAAAAATACGATAAAAAAAAATGTGACGATAATCGTATGGGGCAGTGTGCGCAATGGTCACGTCCGATATTTTTTTACGATTGTAGCTTTCGCCCAGTGACCGACTACACGCATAATGCACAATCTAGGAAAGAGTTACCGATTATAAATAAAGAACCAAATCCAAACGGTGCACAGGACTATAGATGGTATTAATTACACGTAATTCAATTATTGTAATGCCAACCGTGAACTCGGCAACATACAGTTTAAGGCTGAATAAGTCAAAAAGAGAGCTCGGAGAAACGTCAACAAGATGTGTCCCATTAAATCGGTGTTGGGAGATTTTTCGAAAAGCCTAACATGCTGGACAAGTACATGTTGCCTGGTTTTTCTTCGGTTTTTTAACACCATTTTAATGCTATCTGGGAAATTGACATTATAAAATTCAAAGTTTTTTAATAACTACAATGAGAGCACCGATAAAATACAACAATAAGTGTCCATCAAATCATACGTGTAATTTTTGGACGATTTGTTCGGAATTCCAACACGTCCACGTACATGCGTTTTCGAACGAGTTTTCCGAGGTTTTAATTATACATTTTAATGTTGGCTGTAAACAGTGCATTCTAAATTGGACAAGTTAATAAAGTAGAACTCCAACAAATTAACAAAAAAAATACATAAACGCTGGATACGTATCGAAAAGATCTACTTTTAATTTTAACTAAATTTACTGGAGGTGATTATGTTTTAAATTTCTTAATAAAAGAGATTTTATATTAAGAAATATAAATAATATTCAGAAAACAAAATTAAAATTAACGAAATGAGATAATGAACAAATTTTTTATATAATTTTTTACCATTTTATACATTGTAGTTAAACAAAAATTGTTAATTGCAATAATTTATCAGAAATAAAAAAATACCAATATTGTGTAATACATGTCATATATTTCGTCTGTAACCCACTCCCTTTTTTCTCCCACTAAAGGTCTAATATAGAAATTGAATTTTTTTAGCAGGCAAATATATCATTAAAGGAATATTTCTCTGAAAAGTATACCTACTCTGGTATTTTCTGACTTTTTTTTTTGACTATTTTTACATGTCACCCCCTTTCCACCCCATAATGAGGGGCGCTAGGAGTGTCTTACCCTCACGGTATTTTTTTTTCTGATAGTAAGTCATTTGTGTACCAAGTTTGGTCGAAACTGCTCCAGTTATGGCGGAACATATTATGTACATACACACACACACAGATGTCTATTATATCATAGTCTTATAAAGTTTTCAGTATTCCGAAAATGTACCAATAGGGAAAAGAGCCATGGAAGAATAAAACCTCAGAAAGTCCACCACAAATGGATATTTCGAGTAGGCGTTTCGAGTTATTTAATATAGCTTGCACGCGCTGTACATCGCTTACAATATTACATTTTGTACCTGATACATAACCTAAAATTTAAAAAAAAAAACATATGTAATAAAATAACACAATTTTGATTAAGGCGTGCGTAAACTATTGTGAAAACAAAAAAAAAAAACGACGTTTTGTTACAGGATGTTTTAACCGAGGTTATGTTCGTTTGGGGGATATTTCGTCACGAGATACGTTTTGTCACGAGATATTTCAATTTCGCCGTTATGCGTGTGCGTATGGATCATAGTCTCGAGAATTCGCCGAATTCGGCGTAAACACCGAATACTGATATTCGCGTTATCTCAGGCCGGTGCCAATGGCCTCCGAAATACGCGCGTTAATATCAGTCCGGCTGTAAAACGATTCGAAATACGAGATAAAAAGTCGTTTTTTTTTCCTCTAATTTTTCGGAAATAATTCAATTTCACGAAATTCGTTACCGATCCGTATGTGCATATACCTACGTAGGTACATACAATACGATCACAGCGTTAACATTATTCGGTTATACCTAGTCGTATTACGCGCGGAGAAATAGCTGGAACACGAGTCAATCTACACCGTTTCCATCGGTGTCGTACTACCACTACAACAGGTCGTTAATGATAAAACCGTTAATTTTCGTTGTTTTTGGTACACAAAACGAGGTACATTATATATATTATTATACACTATAGAGCACTATCGTATAGTTGTATAAATCCAATTATAATGTATATAATTACTGTCGAGTAGTATAAGTGCGTCGTGTAAACTGACAACAAAATGAATAAACGCCCGAAAAATCAGCGTTTTGCAATCGTTAGGTACGAACAAAAACCCAGAATTATTATTGTTCACAAAACTAGCACATAAACCGAAATCATCCGATCGTCTGTAACCGATGTGAACCGTAACCCGATCAATACGATATTGGTTATGACCATAAAACGTAACCGCAGAAGCGACTGGACTTCCCGTGAAAACAGATTGTGTACCACAAGGATATTTAGAACGATAGAATTTATTTGTTTTTATTTTACAGTCCACGATCATTACAACACGAGTGCTCCGTCGATTGCACGTGCTTAGAGACTCGGCGTAGTCGTGATAAAGATGCGTTATCATACAAATATGGTGTACCTTATTTTAAATAGCAGCCCAAGCCAATTACATTTTTACAGTCAGCGCCAATAGAACAATCATTTTCCGGACTCCTGAACTTCTGCAACGCGGGTATAAGGATGTGTAAGATTATTAATATTAGATAGAACCTTATTGATAACAAATTTGGCAGTGTTAGGTAAATTACTTTTAAAAAGTCATTGAATTACGTTAAACGTTACATCAAACACAATTATTCAAATTACTTCCCCATTACCTAAAACTGATTTTATCAAGTTACATTACTAAATTACTTTAAAAGTAACGACACAAAAAATCATGTTACCTACTCTTTTCTTTTATAAAAGATTTACATCACTAATATAGTTATCCACATTTTTATACCTTATTAAGATATCATATAAAGAGATGAATACATTGGAATTTATCATTTTTTTCCTCTGTTAAATTGAAATAGATTATAACTACTAAATAATATATACTTCTATAAATAAATACTATATATTTCTATAAATGGCACGAAAATAATTATAATAATTTTTCAGATGGAATATATAGGTCGTATAATATTTAAAAATAATCTATCATTCGGATTTGACAATACATTTTAATGTCTTCATTATTTCTCTTATATAATTTATAATAGGTATTATAATATTTTTAACGTTAAAAATAAAGCGTTACTTCATGAAAATTATTTTTAAATAATAATTTTGTTACTTTAATAGGTTACGGAATCACTACTGAGTTACTCAAAAACAAATTTTGTCACAGTAATTTTTAAATTGCTTTATGTTTACTCAATGCTGGTTAATAAGTTAAAAGTTAAGTTAATTTTAACTTTTAACTTAACTTTTTTGTTGGTTATAGTAACTTTTAAATAACGAGTTATTTTTAATTAAAACTCAGTTAAGTTAATTTTGAAATAATTGATACATTTTTATTTCATATTGTGTCTATTGTCAAAATGGTTAAATAAAAAAAAAGTTTCTTTTTGTCGTTTCTAACAATTATTATATTATAAGAATTATTTATTTCCGAAAATATGAATAAAACAAGAATAGCTACTTATTTTATAATAACCTTCTCGTAGTATTATACTATGTGTTATATTAGGAATATATTAGATTTCTCATCATTAAACAATATTTAGATAGGGACATACTAATTTGCAATGAGAAAATTCCATATGTTAACATTTTGAAGAAAAGAGTTGGTAGCTACTAATTAAACGTTTTTATGAACCAATTTGTTGTTAATTTTAATAACAATTATTTTAAATACATTTTAATATTTTCAATAATAGCATGTATATAATTATTTAAAATGTTCAAATGCTTAAAGTTAAAAATAACAGTATTTTCAAAAATAATAATAGATACTTAATTTTACCTGTATATCTCAAATGTTATATTGACTCCTACAAAAAGATAAAAAATGACTAAACTCAAGTTAATAAGTTATTTTTTTAAACCTAACTAAGAAAAAAATAACAATTAACTTCAAACTTTTACTATTTTCTTCTATTAATTTAACTTAATTGAGTTAAAAAGAAAGTTAAATTGCTCAACATTGTGTTTACTAATTACTATTCAACACTGACAATTTATTGGTATTGTACCGAATTATTAAACTATTAACTATAAAACTACCTAACCTCGGAAAACCCGTTCGAAAACATGTACGTGGACGTATTGGAATTCCAAATAAGTCGTCAAAAAATTATATGTATGATTTGATGGACATATGTTGGATTTTATCGGTGCTCTCATTGTAATTATTATCAAACTTTGAATTTTATAATGCCAATTTCACAGATAACATTAAAATACGATTAAAAGCTTAGAAAAATCATTCAGCATGTGCTTGTCCAGCTTGTTAGACTTTTCACAAAATTTTCTAACAACTTACGCACCGATTTATGGGACACATCTTATTGCCATTTCTCGGAGCTATCTTTTTAACTTATCCAACCTTAAACTTTATATTGCCAAGTTCACGGTTTGCATTACAATTGAATTACGTATAATTAATACCATCTAGTTCTGTGAACCATTTGGATTTGGTTCTTGATTTATTAGTAACTCTTTCCTAGATTGTATATTATGCGTACAGTCAGTCACTGGGCAAAAGCTACAATCGTAAAAAAAACATCGGACGTGACTATTGCACACACAGTCCCATTCGATTATCATCACATTTTTTTTTATCGTATTTTTTTTATGAGTATTATTCGAATTTAATATTTCTAAATTAACAAAATGACAAAAATGATAGATTGTACGTATTATTTAAAATAATTGGTTCAAAATATAGTAGCTGATTTTTATATTTCATGGATCCAAAATCGTTTCTCTTATTTCCTTAACAAAAATAAACCTGATATTCAAATATCAATTTAAATATTTCAAACATTGATGAAAAGTCAACATTATACTCTGTTGCTGGAGAGATAAAAAACGTATTTAGTAAATTTGTGATTTTTCAAAATATATTGATATTAGAATATAAATTTATATGACGGAGAATAATTTAATTTGCAAATAAAATATGAAAAATAATCCTTCTTTGTGTACAATAGTATGATGCTTTTTAAGATAGGATGTTTTGACCCGTGTTCCGATAAAAATAGTTAAAAATAAATTATTCATAAAATGCAACTACAATAAATTATTTATTTTTCTAGAGTTGAATTTGAAAATAAAAAATATTAAAAATGTACCAAGATGACCACTATTTTCTTATCAGTTTTTAATTTATGATTGTGTACAGCAGCTATTTCTAATTTTAAGGAAATATACAATTAATAAAAATAGTATCTCGATACAAACATTTGATTTGTATTTACCAATAGTTCTTACTTATTTTACTTATTTACTTATATTTATTATAATACTTAGCGTTCACTTTCCGATTCATAATAATTTATTTTACATTAAATTTCATGTAAATATTTACCTAGAGTAAAAAATGGCAATTACCGTAAATTTGGTATTTTATTTACTTGTAATTCTCGAAATTTCGGTAATTTATTACTGTAGATATCAAAGAAATTGCCAGCTCGAGTTATTGAACCATTTTTATATAGGAACATCCGTGTATGCAAATCGCTAATTTCAGCTATACCGTTCAAATATAATTTACCAGTATTTGGAAATAACAGTAATTTTGATAGTTTCTACAAATATCGACATTTTATTGGCTCACCCAAACTCCAAAGGCCCTCTCTCCCATAGGAGTTCATCAATGACCGCGACAAATATGTTTTTTTGGTTCATTAATTTTTTACATTTTTTGAAAAAAAAAAATAAAAAAAAATACTGTCACACAGTCATGTAGTTTGTATATTATGTAATTTAATATTTAAGAGTGGTCATAAAAAATGGACGAATCGTATAATCTAGAAATAATGTAGTAAATGGTCATTGGTGACACTTATTGCTGTCTGAAATAGAAAAACGTATGTTTATACAAATCGAGAATTTAGAAAATAACATATTCGACGAAAAACATAAATCTGCGAAAGAATTCACTTTCAGTGTATCAATAGTATGGGGTCAGCAGCTTCGATTGTATTTGTACAGGTCAGCGACATACCGCGAGCTAAGTATATGAAAAAGTACAATAACGATTTTTTTCTTCTAAAATCACTAATTTTACATAATTTATGACCTCGACAAAGAAATGCTTGTTATTCTGTAGTAAATGGTTCTATCTAACGAAAATGAAATAATTTATTTTATATAATTGTATTTGCTTTAGAAAACTAAATTACACGGAGCAGTGTGAAATAGTTCTATTCGATTAAATTAATACACGTAAAGGTATAAAACGTAGTGATGGGCACTATCGACTAATAATTGAAGGTCAATTTTTGATTTTTAAATAGTAACTTATAATACAGTTTCAAAATCGTATTAAGATATTTTTGAAATGCATTTTAGTGTTTAAAATTTGTATTCAATATAAATGGTTTAACATTTATAAAATTTAAATAAAATGTAGCAACCATTCTTTGAAAATAGGTACTGAAAAGACACTTTGAAAAACTTTGTTTTTTTTTTTTTTAGCATCAGCAGCTAGGTACCTATTTAATAAAATAAATACTACAAAATTATAATAGTAGATACGTTAATTTTATTACCGTACGGTAAATGTTATATTACCGAGACAATAATAAAGGTATCAACCATAAGCTGGGGTTATCGCCGTGAATAAGGTGGACTGCAGGATTATTGGTAGTCCGGTTAGCGTATCTACTGATATTGCGTGAAAAAAGTGGTAGCGTCTTTTCAATAGACCTAACGTTAAAATACTATAAGATTATACAACTGAAACTGCTCACATTAACTTTGCATGATAATCACTAATATTAATAGGGCGTTTTATAATTTTCTGTTTTATAAAATATCAACATTGATTGAGATATGTTTAGTAATTTAGCCTCATTTCAAAAGTTTTCAAAAAAGAAAATTTCCAAAACTTTTCTAAACCGGTACATTTAAGTATTGTATAATGTTAAGAGAATTGCCATGCACAATATAACATTTTCGGCAAAAAAAAAAAAAAAAAAAAAAACAATTTTTTCTTCAATCTATAACACATTTTATAATGTTATAGCCGCGATATAGAAGAATTAATAAAATAAAATACGAGTAAACACATATCTGTGTCCCTGACGCCAAGTCCATCGTGTCATAACCAGCATACTGAGACACGAAATTTGATAAAAAAAAAAAAAAAAAAAAAAACATACACTATACCTATACATTATCTATCTGTAGTATTAGTATTTTGGGCGATTAGAAATACCTATATGAGCAGATTATTTTAAAATACCTACTTGAAATATTCTAGAAAATAGTAATCCGGAAATTTTGATTAAATCAAGACAAACCGCAATAATCTGGACGAATATATTTAGCAACCCGTTCGGTTTTTGACGGAAAACGGGACACAAGCATACGCATAAATAGATCAATCCCGGTAGTCGATGCGACTTAAATTATTTCCTTTATTATCAACGAACATATATGCAGGAATTTCAGAATACCACTTATAGTTTCGGGCAATAAGTATACGAATGATTTCAAGACGAATAGCAACTCCGTAGGCGTGCGCAGAACTACAGCCGCCTGGAGGGAGGGACCTTTTGGAACTACGTATATTATTCTTTTAAAATTAATATGACATTTTCTTGCTTATCTAAGAAAATAAAATTGCTAACACACTCCTACAGAAATATTTTTGGGCACCTATGTGTAGACTTAATTTTTCTGAGAGTGCAGAATCTGTAAACTACATTCAAAACATGTCACCTTATTATCTAACCAATTAATGTTGGAAACAATGGTGGCTCCAGAGATTTTCAAGGAGGCTATGAGTCATGCCTTTTACATAAACCTGTGGTGGATCTAAAAGGTACTGGCAGCAACAGCCCCTAAAACCTGAAACCATGTATTTATCATTATAGTGTTAGGTCTTGTGAGATCATGGTATCTAAACCCCATAGAATTGTCAACAATTATGAAAAAGGTAATTAACATTTTGGTGTACTTAAATATGGATTTTTTTTTTGACACATTTTATAGATTATCAAACCTAGTTTCTTTCAGTAATGGCCAAGACTACAGTAATTAGGGAAGAAACCGGTTTAGTTATCAAGCTACGGTGGCTCATTGATTACGTGTCGGTACTCTGACGCGCAGAGTTGTGGGTTCAAATCCCTCACCGTGTATAAAATATACACTGACATTTTTAACTAAATTTCTCGAAACATTTCCAATGACCGAGGCCTGCCACGTGAAATGGCGTGGGCCCATGTCAGTTTATATTGGACAAAGAAGTTAGTTGTCTATGCGTCTTTTGCCATATTTCAGACTACGCCCCAACCTAACCATTCTAGTACTCAGCACTGATTTTTCCGAGTTGATGGGGGATAACTCGGTCCGAAGAATTCATCGTCGCCGGGGCTTAAGCAATCCCGAAGAGCTGTCAACCCCGTTACTGTTGGACGGCAGTAAGTACTGCGAGAGCACCACCAAGCTGTGGTGGTCCGGTTATCTCAGAACTTCTCAGATTTTGGTCTGAACGGAGACCCTTTCGTCGATAAATCAGTAACTTATCAGTAACTTGCCAAGTAAGATGCTTATCTTTTCAGAAATTCCACCTTCAGAAGCTTTGATGATGACTCATTGCCCTTATGTTTACCTCGAATACAACCCAACGTTACTCCATCAGGGCTCCTATCATCTACCATCCTTAACCTGGTACCGCTTGATATTCAGCATGCCTTATCCTTGGGCTGCTCGGACCGTCCAGTTTAATATATTAAGTGTCCAGTCATCACTGATGAAAGTGAAACTATCCCGAGTGATGGGTTCTCGTGGTATCCGCTTGCCCAGGTTTATAACCATTTAACAGCTCTATACTGTAACTCGATACTGTGTTATTAATTAAATAAGTGTTTATTATCGAAATTTCTAAAACATATCGAATTTTATTTTCGACTATGTGATTATGTAAATGACTCTATCGATAGTTTGCTCTTATAAATGTATTCCAATCAAGTCTATAAGAAACCTATACTTAACTGCAATTTTCCTGGAGGTTATAAATCTCATCCAATCACAGTGCGTGGAGTTCTTATCGTCATACATTTCGTGCGCAAATTATTGATAATGACGAGATGATACATAGAAGTCCTATAGCGCAGTTCAATAGAGTGGAAGGAGGATAAGCGTGTATCAGTAAGAAAAGAATCATCAAAAATAATTGAAGATAAACAAGGATCAGCGAGGATCAACAAGGGTGAGCAGAAACAACATAATATAAGCCCTATGATATAATAAACACAATATTTTATGGCCTTTATAGTCAAAGATCAGCAATGAATCACAAGGATCATCAAAGGTCAGCAAGGAGCAGCCAACGATCAGCTGCTCCTTTTACATAGCTCTGCTCTGTGTGTCAGGATATAGTATACTCTATGTCCCTTGATTAAGAAGGTTCGCCCCATGACCCAGGATGCTATTCAATATGACCACTAACTTGTATGATATATTTGTTATTGAGATGACACTCGTTTTTCGGGAAATTCATTATTTACTATATATATTTCTTTAAACTATATTTTTTTAAATATATATAGTTATTCACAACTGTATTTATTTATTATATATTTTTGTTCTTATTTTTTTGTACTAACTAAATTAGAATTATGTATATTTTTAAATTGTCTTTCAAGGGGGGAGTATGTGCTTAGGAATAACACGATTAAAGCGATAAGGCAAATAACAGATTAGCGTGGCCATCGGAGTTGTAACTCGTCATTGTATAAAATATATTTAGTTCTCCGTCCGCAGTCGACTACGACACAATTCGTATATATATACGCTAAGACTTGCCGCATAATATACATACATTTTTATAAGTGAATTATAAACTTAAAGTATTTATTATTTGCTAGTGTTTCAATTTACTTTGTTCAATCCACTATTATATTTCATAAGAAAAGCGTATATTTTATGATCTCAGTGTTTCGGATTCAGTATAAGTGTGAAAGTATAACAGTGTGTTTAGCGTGAGTGAAGTGCATTTAGCAGCGTGTATGAGCCGAAGAATCAAGGATTTGCTGCAGGGAACGAGGATACTAGTAACACGGAGTAAGTCGTAAGTGAACATCAAACATCATCTATATTATAGTAGTGCACATTAAGGGGAGGCTTGATTATTCTAAGGCACGGCACAGTAACATGTTAAGGTCAGTGGTGGATTTGGGGAGGACGCAAGGGGACGGAGCCACTCTTCATTTTTTTCATGTCTGACAGCGTACCCCTTAACTTATTTATCAAAGAAAAAAGGGAACGCAGTGTCTGTTTAAATTTCTTTTGTCCATATCGCATAATGGGTAAAAATCCCGATATACAATTTTGAATAGTTGATCTTATTAAATCATATTGGTATCATTGGTAATAAGTAATCGTCATTATCCATGAATGGCTAAAGCCTAAAAGGATTGTGAAATCTTGGCCAAATTAATGCTACACTGATAAATTTCTGTTATTATAGGTAGTTGTTTACATTTAATTATATTAGTGGAGTGACGATTTGCTTTCTAATTCTACTACTGATCACTATGTTTTGGATTTTCCGTTGTCGTATAGTCGTTTTTATTTGCATTTTAGTTTAAGGACTTATTTGCATTTCTGGCTTAAGGAGTTTAATGGAAGTATAAGCTTTCTGATGAAAAATGTATTGTACAATTTAATAATATTTAATTAAATTTAAAAATTAATTTAAAAATAGTCATGTAACAGTACCATTTTTATTGTTGTGTTATGACGATATTTATTAAAAATCACATCCACGCTCTATAAATACAATATATCTCTTTGCAATCACAAAATCATTATTTACAATTACAATTGCAGTTGAAAATTTACATATTGACGTGTAAATGTAATTAACAAGATACAATTTTCAAACCTTTTTGAGCACTTATCAGTAATTTATAAAAAACAATTTGTTGACAAATTATATAAAAACTACATTTCAGTCTATATCTACAACTTCCTTGATTATTAATTTAAAATAAATAAATGTTAAATAACAATTATTAAAAATTATTATTATTATATTATAATATTATTAATATTAAAAAGAGTACTAAACTAAATTTTTTCAAAAATATGTAATCCAACGTGGAAGTAATAAAAAATGCATTTTTATATTCTATTCGTGTTATATAAGTTATATAATAATCTAAAAGGTTTAAAAAATGTTCCCTCTGTTGAGAATTTGGATAGAGGTGAGAGGACGAAGTCCTTCATGGCTTACTTTGTCTTTAATATGTTTCGGAACGCTGATTTTTTAGTTAAGCCCAGAGTATTTTTTTTCCAATTCAACCACTGGTTAAGGTAGTAGTATTATTGTACTAGTACATATTATATTTAGAATATAAATGGGAATATACAGAGAGTAGTTTGGATCGGGATCAAAATCCAAATACAGGTGAATAAACCAGAAGATAAGTCAGTGAACAAAAATTCTGTGGGAGGAAAAGGTCGGCTCAACAAGGACCAATAAATGACGATGGGGGAAATATAATTCAAGATAAAATAGCGCAGTTGAACGTTAGAAGAGGGCAGATAATGAGTAATACACTAACAAAGTTTAAATTTTTTTTTAGTGGTGATAACAATAAAAATTAGTGGAGACTTGTGGGCTTTTAAAGTGGGAGGGAGATTAAAAATTATTAATTTTTGAAAAGCATAGAATACAATATTAATTATGTACCAATTTAAAAGGTATTTATTAAACCAAAATCGAAAAATAAAAATATAAATACGTTTTACAAAAATCGAAAATTACAAAATAATGATATTTATACGTTTTATACTCAAAACTGAAGCGTCTATCTTTCATTTTGCTAAACAAAAGTCTTCCAAATTGTTTTGTTTCAATTTTCTGTTAATATGATATTGAATTTTGATCTACTATATCATAATAATATGAAATACACCAATAGTAAAAGAATAAATAAAATAAATAATAAAGAAATATAGAAATGTGCACGCGTCTCGAACACATAGTAAATACACGTTAACAGTCCACATGCATGTCGGGCAATTATTCGTATCGCTCCGGCACCCGGCGGCCGCAATATCACCGAATTCCCCCCACCTATGATTTTGTGTGTTTGATCGTATTGTAATGACGGGCGACTGTCATCGTCGCTCCAGTTCCATACTCGATAAGCGCGCAGACGAATAAAAATAGAAAATAGGTAGGTACCTATTTTGACCGTGCTATTACCCATAAATATTTTAAACTCCAATTACCTCATAGTGCTTTCATAACAATAGAAAACAATTTTTACTTTTGTTAATAATATTTTGAAAATGCAATACATACAATGTAAACATAAATAAATTGTTAATATTTAAATCAATATCTAACTTGTTAATAAGTAATTTGTTACAATTTTAAAGGGGGCGAAAGCGATTGCTCCGTCGACCCTACACATGAGCTTCCACTGATAAAAAATAAACACAATTCAAATTGCGCAAAGAAAATATTGAGAAATTATGAGACGAATTTGATAACGTATAAAGTAACATAGCACCACGTCCTATTTATTTGGGCGTTTAGCCCAGTGTTTCTAAAATTGATTGCAAATTAAGAAAAGTTGGTGAATTAAAATTATATTGTATAAATTGTGTTCGTGCAAATCATACAGTGGATCAGTGTAAATCCAGAAAATGTCGTTAAAATGAAAGGCCGCATAATTCGTTTTTGTGTCGGAACAATAACAAACGAGAATAAAACACGTAAACCG
The DNA here is from genome assembly GCA_025469235.1 of Pemphigus obesinymphae. Taxonomy (NCBI): domain Eukaryota; kingdom Metazoa; phylum Arthropoda; class Insecta; order Hemiptera; family Aphididae; genus Pemphigus; species Pemphigus obesinymphae. The sequence goes on along the minus strand of JAIPRL010003812.1, from coordinate 20,736 downwards.
CCGATGACGAAAAGAAGATGATAACCATCGTCCGGCGTATAGAGGGCAATAAAAATTCATAACCCAAGAAATTATGAACAAATCATGTTTGCCGCGAAAAAGATTAAACTAACTATCCTCTATAACTGATGTGGCGGAAAGCAAACATAACGCGGGATACGAATTTACTTTAGTGTTTCGATCGTGTTTAAACTCATTTTCCGTAACAAGGCAGGAATTTGTGTTATCGAGAACAACACGGTGTTTACCAACTAACACATGACGTAATACATTAAAACTGTCAATACCAGATAACATTACATTGGCGGATTCTAACTTCTATAAACATGAAAAAATTGATATACTATAATATTGAAGTGGGACATACATTGGGATATTATATGTGCTAATATGTTTAAATCAGACCCAGCTGGTCCCTATTTACAACAAACGAAATTAAGCTGGATAATAGTGGAAGGATCTGCACCAACGTGTACAGATCATGAAACATGTCTGTCTAAACAAATAAAAATGTTTTAGAAAGCAGAAGAAAGTTCCAATGAGAGAAAGTTGGTTAGACAAAGAAAAACTGTACGCGGAACATTTTTAAAAAAGGGTGGCAGTAATGATTCATTGTAAAATTACTGTTAAAATATAACCGCAGAAGACGTAGATAAATCGTATAAAAATAGTATTTAAGTCGATTTTTGGCATTGAAATGGTGGTTAATTTTTTGTGTAGATGACTGTCTAACAGAAGGATCTACTATAACAGAACCTATAGATTTACGTAATAAATTAATTTCTACGTTAAAGGAGTATACAACATGGAAAAATGGACAGACAATTATGCCGAATTAGTGGGGAATGTTTCCAAATTCTCATTGCTGATTTAAGTGAATAATATTTCGTTAGATTTTGACGTAAATACTGTGGACACTTTTAGGTTGTTCTGAGAACCATTGTGACAATTTATCGTGTAAAATAAAAGTATCAAAAATCAAAGACTACAGAAAAATAAATATACTATTATATATATTATATATAGCAAGTGCAGGACTTGTGTGACCAGTCATTGTCATTGTAATAATAATCATACAGTCTCTATAATTAGAGCAAGTTGAGTAGGAGGAAAGGAGAAAATCCGTAAAAACCAGCAACAATTTTGAAACGAAATAAAAAGTATAAATAAAATCAAGATAATTTCATGCATATAGAAATCCATTGATTTTCTGATGTATCATTTTACGCATATGGTACTTGTTTGTATTGAGCAAAAAAAAAAGGCCGATGGAGAGGCAAGCACGTAACTTCATCATAGTTTTAGGGAGGAGGGCATACATTTTTAGAAAAGTTCTAGACCCAAAAATGTATATATATATATATATATATAAATTAGTACCTAAACTAATAATACAAATATAAAATGTACACATAATAAACTCTTGTAAATAAACAAATGCATTTTAATAAGCAATATAATTTTAGTTTTATCATTATTAAGTCTATTTTTCTTTTTTTTCATTTTAGCAACATTTTGTACTATTTTTTCTACTGGAATGACCATTTCTCTGATACACCATATAATTTTTTCCTCGACTAATACATTTAATAGGTTTTTCCTACCTGAAGGCTATTTTGGTAACATAATATTATTTCTGTTAGACATTTTCATTTATTCATAATAATAAGCGTTAATTACTACAATAATACAATAGAGAGGGCTTGCCAAAACTAAAACAGACAACAGCAAATTTGATTTTTCAGTTATCGGGTAACACAATATTATCGCACCAATAAAATTCACTGTTAGATAATGATAAATACACGGCGGAAGACCCATTTCTATTAATTTTATCATATAAAATATATCAGATTTTTATTAAGATATCACAATATCACCGAAATTTGCCTGGTCAGATTACGAAATTATAAAAATTAATAACTGTTCTTAAAGTGCCATAGTGGTGGGGTATTATTATATAATTATATAACACAATTAATTATCTAATTTGGTATAATATCATATGGGCTTAAGGGGAGGGGGCGATCGCTCCTATCTCCCACCTCTTAAATACGTGCCCGTGGAGAGGTCACCGTTAAGTTTAATATGTCAAAATCGCGGGTAGCGCCACTCAAGAATACAATCGACTTCTACTTTACGTGCATATAATATTATCGAACGGTATTGGTGGACCAGGCATGAAGGTAGTATTAGCTTGGGTCAAGGGCACCCTACTAGGAAAACTTTGGAGGGGGGGTTGGATTAAACTTCATAAATTTCACTTTATATAAAAAAAAAAGGTTATTGGTATACATTTCTTTAAAAATCTCGAAAATATTGCGGAAGTATGCAAGTATTTAATAACTAAACTTCTTATGGTATGTAGGGAAAAACCAAGAGGAAACGTCCTCCATTTGCCTCCCCTTCCAATGGACGTCTACAGCTTGGATCACATCCGAATTCTATAGGGGTAGTTAACGTATATGACAAATCGCATAAGTGAAATACACAAAGTAACCGAAAAAGAATAATGAAATTGCGTAAAATCCAATGAAAGCCCAACGAACTTATTATCACGTGGATATACTATATATAAACTTGAAAATAATAACACATGGTGGAATGGGACATATTTGCTTAGAAATTCACACATTGAACGAGGAAAATTGTGTGTAAACGACGAACAGAATAATATATCATTGGACGTATGCACGGAGAAAAAAGAATCCGGCATTTGGAGCAACAGCGATAACGAGCACGCGATATTCATTGGATTTTCATGGTGGAAAAATATTTGTACGCGTCCGGCTTCGTGGCGTATGTGTTACGGTTTTACAATAATACACTATGCAAAAGAAAAAATGAGATATTACAAAAATAAATGTTGCGCCCCTCCGAAACCCAATCGGCAAACTATTAAAATAACTGAAACCGTTCGAAAATATGCATTCTCCACAGGATTACGTAATTTAACTCGTACCTAACAAATAATACGATTTAAATAGCGGTGCTAAAGCGGGCGTATCGATAAAAGGTCATAATATATCTGTTCTAAACCCGTTTTTCGGTATTATATTTTATTATATTTTTTCGATATGAACATGAGGATTGTTGCGTGCCGGTCCATAGGCGATGCTCGCAACAATTCGACTACAGTACTGGCCAGTAAACGGTAAGAAAACGGCAATATGAGTGGTACATACCACACACTAATAATATTGTGTTCGATGATTTAAATTAAAACCAGTAATTTTAAAACCAATCATTTGGCAATCTTCCAAAAGATAGAACAACCTAGTCGATGCTTTGAACGTGTGATGTACATCATTTTGCAGGTCCGGTTTTGTCATAGTAGACGCTAATAACGATTTATTATTATTTGAATATTCTATAATATATATTTTATAGTTCATTTGGATGTTGGACACGATTCCAGCACAGATGCGGTCGGCAAATCTGCGGTCACATTTTTGGCGTCACTACTTGCGATTACTCGATATTTTTTACCTGCGAGTTCGACAACTTTAATTCGAAAATAGCTCTTAATTTCCTGTGGAACTCCACGTCAAGTAAGTTAAATAAAGTACCCGATTAAATTAAATACGGTTTAAGGTGGTTCGACTCGGTTCGACATTTTGCTGTGGGACTAAAATTGTGAGACTTTGGATGGTCCAATTTTCATTCCGTCAAAACCACAAGATTGTTCGACATCTTTTTTAGAATTTCATCGAATCACTTTTAGAAATATGAATTTTTTACTTTTTTTTGAATGAACAAAATTTCCGTATTTTAATTATTTAAAGCGAAAATTCATATTCGAAAAAAAGCTTCGACCAAATCCTAGAAAAGAAGAGCCCCTATTTTAGAAAATAATTCGTATTACACACAGAGGTGGAACTAGGATTTTTACACCCGGGGATGAGAAAAATTTCAAGATTTTGCCCTATCGTATAAATTTCCTCGTAGAAATTGAAAAATTTACTTTTAAAAGTACAAATAAGAAAAAAAACCTCATTCATATAACTTTTCCTATTTTCATCACTTTTACTTTACCGTTATTTTAAAAAGGTATTAAAATAAAGTGAAAATATTAAGGAAAATTCTTACTTAAATATAATTGTATACGCAGCAAAAAAATGTATTTACCACTACACACTATTTTATGTTTATAATTTGAGTAGTTGTGGATTTTTTTAATAATAAATTGAAGACTCAATTCCACAAAAATAATTACTTTATTTTGGTAAATACGTATTTCAGTAACAAAGTAAATATTTTTGTGGAATTGAATCTTCAATTTATTAACACACTATTGATGTATTTCTTTTAGTCACATGACACGTCTATAAACAACTTATTAATATTCACAAAATTCTACACGCAAATTCTCGTTTCAATATATTTGAGTGGCATATATATATATATATAATAATATATACATATATAATCGTGGGCAATCTTCAATCACAGGGTTGTGTATGACTTCAAGTGGACCCAAAATTGTCGTGACCACAAATTTACCTACTTTATCCGTGCCGATACCATTGGTGTATAGGACACATACGCACCTACGCACCTGCCAACTATTTATAAATAAAACTATTCAATTAGTCGGTTCCATTCGATTTCGCCGACTCCCAGTTTGTCGAGAAATAAAAATAACCGGTTTTAATATTAAAAAAAAAAAAAGTTTCCATTTCTCTAACAACGAAAATACGAATATTGCACTCGTACTACCTATATTTATTTTGTTAATCATGAATTATTTTAATTTATAATCATGTACATTTTCTGGAAATTACTCTTTGACAGACAGACTTGATCCAATCGTTACGATATGTAGTGGGTTTATTTATTTATTTTTTTTACTTTTCGATTAATCCCAATTATTAAAATGATCAAAAACGTTAATTAAAACACGATTTCGTTAACATCAAATATTATCGTTTTTTGTACCCAAATCTGAGAGAAATTGTAGTTTATAAATTTACAACCATATAGGTGTATAATTAATTTTACTTTATTTAGACTAGTATTGTGTCCGGCTAATCATATTTAATTTTTTTGATAGAAAATATACCACTGAAATTCAGAATATATATATAATAAGGTGTTTATTGTATTATATACAATATGTGGTATCTACTGAATGACTGATGTTGGCAAACTAGGAGTCAGCAAATTGGATATAATTTGGTGTCGGCGAACTGAGAGATAGCCTATATTAATTCATGGTTTTATTAAAACATATTTTAAAAATAATAGATGTAAATGTGTAATAAAACTTATTACTGAAAATAAATATTATAGATATTAGATACTAAAATACATAACATTGATATTATAATATATTATGCAGTAGCATGTAAATAATATACAATACTTATTACTTTTGGTATAAATTTAAAAAATGTATATTTGATTAAAAATCTCATTATTTATAAATATTAAATAGGTATATATAAAAAAGGGCCAAATTTATATTTCATGTATTTGTATATACTACCTAAAAATGTAATTAAAAAGAATTAATACTGCTTATGTATATTCTAGATACGTTGAGATTTTTCTTTTCAAATCCAGAAACCAAAACCCTGAAAACATCAAAATTACTTTATCCCGAAACCAGGGAATAGTCGAAGCTGTTTTTAAAACACGAAATTGCAAAACCGATAAAAGTCGATACGGTTTTAAACCCGTGACTGAAAAACCGAAAAATGTCATCCCATATTGACTCTCAGCGTTAGAGAAGCAATTTAAATTTTCCTATAGTCTTCTTAAACACATCCTTTATAATAAAAGTATTTTATAAATGCAAGGAAAATAACAAGAATAGTTTTATGGTTACCTATTTTAGATTCTGAGAGTAGCTAGGGAGCTAGTGGTTTTACAATGATGTTTACTTTTTATTTATTTTTTTCATTTTCCTGTAAACACTTTTTCTACCAGAAGGTACAAGATCTGATCTTTACAAACTTACCAGGTTTCCGGTAGCAATCCAGTTGGTACTTTTAAGAGGTTATTTTTAGATTTTTTTTAAAGTTTTTTTATGCGTAAGAAAACTATCATAAATGTCAAAAACGGCTAAAATAGGATTTCGTCAAATCGGGAATTTTCATTTCTTCGTATTTATAAATAAAATAATGACTTTAAAATCTTGAGATTTACATGGAATATTTAATTTAGAATTATATTCACCCTGATTAAACAATTTTTAATTTTTTTGTGATTCTAGGCTATTTATAGACATTTTAGGTTTTCAGGTTTCTAAATCCTAAAAGGGGTAATTTTGAGTTTTAAAAAGGCGGGAACAAAATTTGCTTTTGTAGTTTTGTGCTATATTTTAATACAGTATATATTATTATACTCATTACTGAATATAAAATATGTTATATCCACTTATAATACATAATTCAAGACTACAACTTATATTTATGAACTATAACAAATAATGTTCTTAGTATATTTAGTAATATATAAGGAACAGTACCTACAGGCCACAGTACTTCAAATTCGATCTAGTTCTCAAAATACGCTTATCACTTTTTGTCCAATTGTCCTCTACCACCGTCATGGATAGAATGATTAAGTAATATTAGTAATGTACAGATTCTGTTATTTTTATTTAAATTATTGTATGCTGTAAAGGTATTCGTTAATATTTTTGACATTAAATGGCTGACTAATGTTAAATTTTATTGTTTTATACTTTGAGTAATACACATTATGAGTGCCTACAAAATTTTAAATATTTTTTTCATATCACATAAGGTTTCAGTTTTAAAAACATCCATCTCAAATCAACGGATAACATATAAATTGTATATTGCCGAAAACTGCATAAGTTTAGATACTGAGTACACCTTGTTAAATACATTATTATATCGATTTAGAAAAGTTTTATCTAAGCCATTCTCAAATCAAATATATAAATTACCTTCCTATGTTATGCGAACACTTAATAATTGATTTAAATTGTCGTTTTCTATCAAAAAGTATGATAAGTAATCGTTAATTCCTAAACTTTTAATTGGTATTGTATGTTTATTATTTTAATTATTGTATTCAACGGTATGTCATGTGACTGTTTAATTATGTTACTATTGTATAAAATAACGTTCTATTTTAATATAAGTACACCAATTATTGTAAATCAAATTGTTTACACAATATTTTGTTCGTTTTCAATATTAAATGTCCTAAACTGAACATTCAATAAAACATACCAAGTCAACAAAATCATATTTATTTCTACCTATTTTGTTCTTCGATGTAACGTTAAACATAGGTAGGCACTGAGTTATATAACTAATATTATTTTTTCTTTTTTTACTCCAATATCTAATATATGGTACATTATTATATTTATAATATATATAATTATGTTTATTTTTATATGTTTAGTATATCAAATGTTAAATGAATTAGAGGGGTCTTCTAACACAAGGCAATTATATAATATATTTAAAATATAAAACGGTTCATCAAATTATGGATGTATAATATATACATTAAATATATACAATATATAAATTTAAAAATTATGGATATTTACATAGGTAGGTATATTTATATATATATATGTACCTATTGCAAAACCTTTATATTATTCCTATTCCTTAATGTTTTATAAAGACCATTTGTTTTAGTCAAACATCTAATAGGACATTCAGTTTAGTGTGTTATAAGTATTAAACTACGGGTGATTATATATATATATATATATATACAAGTATATATATATACTATGTTTCTTTTTTATATAGTTTGTCGAATGTTGATTACATTAAAGGAATATTGTTATCTCCAATCATGAAAATTCTATTTAAGAGGATGCTATACCGGCATTTTCTGTCTCCGTTCATCTAATTGGCAATATAACAAAATTATACAACGCAATAATGAAATTATGGCATTTTGGTTAGATTTAGAGCTTAAACACTTATTATCAAATTTAACGAGAAAAATAATTTCGAGTGAACCTCATGGGCTTTTTGTAAAATGTTGTCTGAAAAAAAGTTACGGCATTTTTAGTTTTTGATATTTTTAAATAGCTTTAACTTTTTCGTCAGACGATATTTTACAAAATGCTCATGAGGTTCACTCGAAAATATTCCTCGCTTTAAATTTCGTAGTAAGTGTTTATACTCTAAATTTAACCTAAACGCCAAAATTTCAATTCTGCGTAGTGTGATTTTGCTATATTATCTGTTAGATAGACAGAGACAACAAATGGGAGTGTAACATCCTCTTAACATAAAACGTTTCTTCAAAATACTTATAGATGTATAATGTATACCGTCCTATAAAAAATATACCTACCTATGTATACAAATTATAGTATTCGCAAATTTCTAAATTTACTATGTATTATTTTGATATTGTATGATTCTTTGACAATGTCATGTGATCGTTTAATTATGTCACTATTGTATAGACGATTTTTACAACAATTTTTTTACAACAATTAAATCAACGAGCTCTTACAATATTTTGTTACCTAGTTTTCAAAATCCAAAATAGGAACTAAACTAAATATATTAAATGTATGTTTGAATGTAACACTCATGCACTTAAATTAAATTAATCTATTCCAAATAAATATTATATTTTATAGTATAGAGAGGGTCACACTGAATACAATTTTTTTCTACAATTACTCTTTTGATATAAATTTAAACATACTGAACCACGTCATTAGTATTGATATAGTTATGTATAGTACACCGAAGCTGCGCTCAGAATCGTTTTTTCGAATGCAATGATTTATCATTACATTCAAATGCAATACATTCACCAAGAGTATCCTATCCGATAATCGAAGTGCTTCCACTCCTACTGATACTCGACGAGCGAAGTGCACTCTTTTTTAAATTTATTTTTAATAATATTATATCCATCCTAGCTTAAAGTTGTTTTTTGAACGCAATGATTAATCTTTGCTTTCAAATTTAAAATTATAATAACATAATATATATTATGTCCTGTTCGAGGACTGAAGTGTATCGATAGATTAACATCCATACCATTTATATTTGGAAGGATTTATATAATTTCAATATAAATCAATTTCCGTAAAAAAAATATATACTACAATAGAAAGCCTAATCCAATCGATACAAAGGACTTATCAATGATTTCATTGAATACATAAATGAAATAAATTTTTTTTATTTTACTTTTTACATATTTTAATTAGCATTTTGTATGACATACTATTCAAGCTAAAAGTATTAAAAAAACACAAAAAAATATTATAGATTGAATATTAAAAACGCTCTCCTGAAAATATTACGATAGAACCCTTTCATTCTAATCCAGCTTTGTACAGGATGGGCAACGAGTGTTACAAAATATAATCTCCAAAGGATTTATGATTGTAAATATAATATACAGCTATCTTTTAAAAATAGAATAATAAAAATTTTTTAATTAGGTACGTATTTTTCACTGATAAATTATAATTTATTAATATTTTTAACATTAATATAAAAATAAACAATATAAAATGTGCTTGTAATTTAGTTATTTTTAATATTTGACAAAATTGTTCATAACTCAAATTGATGTTATGACTTACCACAATATAACTGAGGATTATTTTATTTATTATAAAATTGCTATAAATAGCTAAAAATTGAGGAATCATTTTCAAGATATTTATTTATTTACATTAATTTTGTATTAAAATACATTTTGGATGAAAATTTCAAGCCTTAAGAATCATTATAATTATGGAATGACAAGGAAATTTTCCACAGTCGATTTTGACAAAATCGTATATTTTAACCTTTATACGTAATTTTTCGATAGTTCATATTTTTGTGTTAAAAAAAAAACTATTAGGAAAATTAAAAAAAGTACCAACAAGAACAAATTCGCTATCTGGAAATGAGTAAGCATGTAAAGATTGGAGCATTCCTTTTACTAAAATTTTAGTGTCAAATGACAAATGACCATACAAATTGATTATTGTACTCCATTATCCCGGAAAACTTTAAATGGAACACTTTTTGCTTCATTTTTAGAAATAGGGTACCGTTTTTAAATTATTTACCGAAAATTTTGTTAGAAAATTGACGAATGGCACTTTTTTTTTGTTTATTTACAATTGTTCAAACCAATTTATGAAAATGTCGATAGAAAATTATTACCAAATATACTATTTTTTATTGTTGTCCCATTTTTAATTTTAAAAATATGGTCACCCATGTATAAACATAAAAAAAGCAACAAATAATCTTATTATTATAAAACTATTTAAATCAATATATTTTTCGTTTAGAAATCTTAGTACAGACATTCAGAATATTATCTAACGCATTTATTAAATTGATCTATTATTAGGGATTGGTTTCAATGTATTTTGATACTACCATAATTTCTAACAACGTGTTTTTTGTGTTCTTTGAAGTAAATATGCAAAATAATTTTCACCTTGTTTTAAATTATACATTTTTTTTTTTTTTTTAGCAAAATATGACTTTTATATAATATTTATATTTTTATTTTATTTCATCATATCATTAACACCAACAAAATTATAATTAAGTTATTTCAAGTATACATATATTATAGATTATGTTACAGTATTTTTAGAACATAAATATTTTTTTGTATTCAGCGTTTTTTTGATTTAATTTCTTTTATTTTTGTAATCATCAAAAATTTTAAATTGAATTATTTTAAGTGCATTTTTATAGATTATTATTATTCGACCTCTAATAGTTATTACTTAAATATTATATTTTATGTGTTAGAGAAATTAAAAATATATATTTTTTGTATGCTTTATATAATTTGGTTCTTTCGAATTTTTGCATGGGCAGTAGACAAATTATTTTTAAATAGTAGCCCCTATTTATAATCAGTGGCGTGGCGTGATATCAAGAACATAGTAAGCACTTACCAATAAATATATCCACCTACTAAATGGCTAGTACCTTCCAATCTCACATAACACCATGATAACAGCTATATAAAATATACCCTTTATCAACTAAAAAAAGTGAATTATATATTTCATATTCACACTAAAGAATCACTATCTTAAGTGTCCATACTGTCAATAATACCTATAGATATTTTTCGATCCCTCTTTTTTTGTTTACCTTAGTTTACCTTTGTCCCCTTTAGCTTAAATTCCGGGGGGACGTTTGAAATATTTTTTAATCATAAAATATACGTGTAAATACAATAAAAGTAAAACATAAAATATTTGGTGTATAAGTAACGCAAAAATGGTAATGAATGATGAACCACGGTTTTATAACATCACCTTACTGATGAAAATATAGATCTATTTTAATGTAGACTGAATTTTTTATTTTTATTATTCATATCATTTCATTAGTTTCATAATATTATTAAATATATTTTAAAATTATACACTATATTTTATATATATATATACCAAAAATGATGGGTTAATGTATATTTATTAAGAGGATTTACACACCTGATTTTTAAAAGGTTTTGTTTAGGTAATTTTTATGAAATTGAAAAAGAAATGAAAATCCGTCATTTAAAAAAACATTTTAATATATTTTTAGAGTACTTTACAAATAGTCTTATATTAATATAATTTTTAATTGTCGTGTAATTACGATATATTTTGTTAAAAATATGTTTACGCATATTTATTTATATCAACTTGAGAATATTGTAGAAAGATGATAAACGTAAGCTTATAGACTTGATCACCTTTATTTGGCGAGTCTATAAGCCCTCCTGGTTCACTATCAAGAAGAATTCACATATCATAGATGCTCCAAGAAACTTATGGATGTTGATAGTGAAAATGAGATATCTTACAGAAGAATAGAAGAATAAAAAAAGATTGTATTTCTGGTAGTTCAAAAGAACGCATATGCTGCTCATCCAAAAAACATATTGTTGACGATGCTGATGGACAAAAAGTCAACAATTCGTGAAGAGGCCGCAACAAGAATCCTTGCCAAAAGACAAAAAGTTGACCCTTGTTAATTAAAAAACCCCAAATTAATTGCTAAATATTGATACTAGTTGGGAGTCAATTGGACAAAGTAGGGAGAGGGCCATAAATTATATATAATTTATACTCGTGTACATAATTATATAAGTTCAAAAATTTAGAAACTGTTCGCAAAATCTAAATTACAAAAAACAACTATTTTGGTAAAAATCAAAAATTTATTATGTATAATTACGTATTATTTCTAATGACAGTTTGATTTTTTTACTGTTATTATTTTAGAGATACTTAGTGTCCAAAAAATTTCAAAGCAAAGTTGAATAAGGTCTAAGAGATGCTTTAATTTTGCATCAGCTTTAGTCTCCCTTGCAAATATTTTCCACTTTAATCACTCCAGAACTAGGGATTTCCTACAGAGCGAGTCTTAGGGGAGAGCGATGTCTGTAGAAGAAAAATAAGCAAATTAAATTTAAAGGAATATGGAAGAAAATAAGCAAAAAAAACGTAAAGGTCTTTCACCATTCGTGTGCACCACTCTATACGTGAGTGAAGTTGGTCCCCTACTGAATCTTACAAAGTTCAAAGTGGTACCAACATTTTGCAATTTTTATGGAACTATATGCATGTGTTAGGAAAACATTTTCAATTGGTCGTGAAGCTCACATTATTAAAAATAGTTGGGGGTGGGTCGACTTCACGTGAACTTACCCCCCCCCTCACTATGTCATATCAAATTCAAAGTGGTAAGGAAATTTTGAAAATTTTATGCAACTATGTGAGTGTCTTGGGAAAAAATTTGCATTTCATCGTGGGTCCCATAATTATTAAAAAAAACAATTTGGGGGGTTAATTTAATGTGAATTCGGTCCATCACTTTCTCATATAGACTTCAAATCAGAACCAACTTTTCGCAATTTTTACGTAACTTTATGCATGTCTTTGGAAGAAATTTACAATAATTCGTCGTGAGACTCGTAATTATCAAAACAATATCTAGGGAGGTGTATTTCTAAATTTTTGAACTTATATAATTATGTATACGAGTATAAATTATATATAATTTATGGCCCTCTCCCTACTTTGTCCAATTGACTCCCAACTAGTATCAATATTTAGCAATTAATTTGCAACTTTTTGCAACCTCAAAATAAAAATTTACGACTGCATACTTTTTTCAAAATCGGCTTCACAAAGTTGGGGGGCTATTTTACACAGCCCCCCTCCACTTTGTCCGATCGACTCTAACCCAGTAAAAAGCTATAGAAATATATAGGTAAATATAATTTATAGATAGATATGTATATGTAATAATTTATATATTATGTAGATTGAATATCATATAATCGTAGAATAAGTTTTGTATTATAATTTATAATCTTCTTAAATTATATTAATTTTAAATTAGGTACTATAAATACGAAAGTCAATCGGTAGTTTATAGTAATTGATATTACTTCTCTTTTTATATTTTTACATTTTATACTATATTAAAATAGTATAAATAATAATACGGGAAGTATGTATATTATATATATATTTAAATGTGGGTATATGGGAAATTGATTTTTATAACATTTAAGTTTGTAGGAAAAATTAGTCTAACATAATAATCGTTATTTACTATCAATCTTCTGTTGAGTAAAGTTCGTTTTTAACAATAAGTATACAATAATACTGTATACATCGAACGTCATGGAAAACAAAGTAAGTGTAACATTAATATTATACCTATTATTAGGTATAACATAGGTATAATACGTAGGTAGTACATAATTTAGTTTTTATATATTGTAATATAAAAAGTCTAGAGAAAATTACTGTATAGTTATTTAAATAGTAATTAAACTCTAATTAATACTATTATATTTTCATTACCCGAATTTGCATTTAATGAAATTACATTATTTTAAAGCACTGGGTTACTATTAAAATATTACTCTTATTCAATGTTTTGGTCATTCACTCGGAAATTCGCAAATCACCAGACTCGAACTATTGCCTGTAATATGTACACGATATTGAATTATATTTTATTGATATTAAAATCTATTTTTATTTTCATGCAGTGCGTTAAAATTATTAAAAAAAAGTGTTGCATTTAATCATAATATTTGTTAAAAATAATATTTTTATATTAAAATGGAAAACAAATATAATGGCTTCTTAAAGCGATTTTAAAGTTTTATGTTTGTACACGACAATCAGAGTTTTATAATATTTTTTTACGCTTCTAATTGAAGATACAAATCTTTTTTTTTTTTTTTTTACTATTTTTAAACCCCTGTATCTTGATTAAAACATTTTAAACATAATATTAAAAAAAAAAAAAAAAACCCAATGAGGTTATCTCCCAAATGTTGGTTTGTATATATATTTATATTTTATTTTATGTATATGTTTTATAATAAGTTAACTCTAAAATTATTTTAAAATTCCATTTAATTTATTTTTCGTAAACATGTTTTATCACTGAAGATACCGGTGTGACGTCTTGTTAACAATATCGTTAATATTTTTTATGTATTGGGGGAAAAAAACAATTTAATTGAAATGAATTATATATTATTTAATATATATAGTTTTTGGATACAATTATGATCATAATTAGTGTTTGAAACATGCACCCGCGTACAAATATCAAAGATTTTGTAACCAACTAAAAATATCAATTTTTCACACAAATAGATAATACTAATTCCATCGGAACGTCAAAATGTGTTCTCAATAATGTTTAAAACATTAATAAATTCCTCATAACTTTCTTGAAGTATCGTACCAAAAATATTTTATACAATATTTCTAGTTAATAATAATAACATATTGGTATTTTAAATTAAACAAATTTTAGGTTCTGAGTGGAGCTGTTTTACAATGTTTATTTTTTTATTCTTTATTTTTTTTTTTTCATTATTTTCCAATATATTTAATATAATTAATTTAACAATATATATTGCCTATACATAACCCCTTGAAAATCGTCCTGCACAAAGTCTATACTCTGTAAGGGATTTCATAAGTCATATATGCAAATTTAAGAATATTTATGAAAAATAAAAATAAAACTATTGAAAAATATTCAAATACATTTTTAAAATAGTCCAATATCCATATCGTTTTAATAATTGCTGCTTATTAACATTTTAATTACTTTTAAAATATATTTGAACATTTTTTAATTGTGATATTTTCATTTTTATAAAATTTTTAGTAATATTTAATATAGAAAATCTGAAAATTCACGTTAAATGAACCCCCACCCCCCTATCCCAAATTAGTTTTTTGATAATTTTGGGTCCTACAACGAATTGAAAATTTTTTCAAAAATGTTGCATATAGTTGAATAAAATTCTCAAAATTTCGGCACCATTTTGAAGTCGATACGACATATTTGGGGATCTAAATTCACGTTATGTTGATCCCTCAACTGTTTTTAATAATTGCGAGCCTCATGATGAATTGAAAATTTTTTCCAAGACATCCATATGGTTGCATAAAAATTGAAAAATTTTGGTACCACATTGAACTTTGTGGGATAAAGTGGGGAGGGGGTAATTTCACGCACGACCACTTGCTCCGTGATTTTAACGATAAATGATGTCTATTTTTTAAATATTATTATTTGGTCGAAATTTCATCGATAAAGAAACCGTTTATTAAGAAATTATATAAAATTATTTATGTAATTTACATTATATTACAATATAAAGTTAAAAACACCAAATTGTTTCAAAGTTCCAATGTAACTTACACTGCTAATACTCACGCCACGCCACTGTTTTAATACAAGTTTTGGATAAATGGAATTTTGTTAATTAATTTTGATGAATCAGTCATTGTAAAAAATGAACTCAAAACTAATCGAGTCAGTGAGTGGCGGCTCGTGCTGAGGAGCACACGGGCACGTGCCCCGCCTTTTTTTAAATAAAAGAAAATTATTTACTAAAAACATATAATACATTATAATATAATGTAATATAATATTTCGTCTATAATGTAGTCAATATAACTGAAAACTACCGAAAAAATTCGAAATTTTATTCGATCAATCGTTTCATATAGACTACGAGAATCGTGCGGCGACGAGGCGGTTAGTATAAACGCGTATAAAATTCAATAATTGTCCCCACTTGTCGGCACAAATTACGTGGTGTTGGGGGCACAAACCAATTGTGCCCGCGTTATTTTTATTGCAATCTGGTCTTATCGTCGTCGTCGTAGTCCTTAATTATATACACAATACATAATAAACAATGATTTATCAGTATATATATATACATTTTAATATCGACATGACACCTACTTAAAATTCAACTTTTCAGTGCGTGTATTTTTCGTAATTAATTAAATGTAATAAGTTAATAATCAATACTTGTGTATTATAATGTTAAGTGTACTTATACATAATAAATTTAAATATTTAAATTTGTACATTTTCAGGACTTTATTTTATTTTTATTCATTGTCTATAGGAAATAAAAGACGTTTAAATATCATTATTAGGGCTGTGAATTTGTAGGAAAGTACATTTTTTTAGCTGATTATAAAACGTAGCATTCTTAACACAAAATTCGAGTCATGTAACAACGAATTCAATTTTATAATTTTATTTTGCATTTTTCGACAATTTTTGACGTTTTTAATTTTTAAGTAATTTTTTTGCCTTGTTAGGTCATTTTCTCTTTTTTAGTTCATTTTACGATATTTTTTTTTTAACAATTTCCTTCAATGAATATTTTTACACACATTTTATGAATTACATATTTTTTAAATGTACATAGGCTGTATATACTTATATTTTATAAATAATATCCATGTTATTAAATATTTTACACATGTTGTATAAGTGTGTAAGTACAGCGTTTTATTTGTCACGATTAAATAAGATAAGGCAATTAGATAATATCAGTAGTGAATTTCCAGAGTAAGTATAGTCACCCTTAAACGATTAGGTACTTATTGTCGTTTAGTACCTATTTGACATTCGCCTTTCGTGAGTGAATTTTTAAAATTTTGATTCTCAGTGCATTTTAAAAAAATTTAAGGGTATATTTTAGTGCATTTTTAAATATTAAATTCACAGCCCTAATTATAATATTTTGTTTTTATTAATTGTTTATATAGGGTATATATAATATATATATATATTATAAAACCAGTGAATTGAGGTAAATTTGAGGAATACAAGAATACAAATTTAAAGTTATGATGATGGGGTAATAGAAAAAGGGTAAAATATTTGTCCCCCATTTATTGTGAACCTATGAACCGCCACCGAATAAGATTTACATCCATTTCAAATTTAAAAAAAAAAATTTTTATATCATTCTATGTGATAATTTTATACAATCTTAACATTTGATTTAAGTGTAATGATATATTTGGTAAAATTTTGAAATAACACGATAAAATTATATAATGTGATTACACAAAATGTACCTAAATTTTTATTCATTTTTGTTGAAGTGTGTAACTTACAATCATTTCAAACTTAATTATAACTCATTTAATTTTTGACACAATATATGAATAGATCAAATTTTGGATTCTGAGCATAGCGATAAATCTATTTATTTTACATTGATGTTTATTTTCATTATTATTTTTTCTGTGAGAAACTTTTTGACAGTGGCATGTTTACAGGCAGAAAAATTGATTTAGTAAAATATATCAGATATAATATATCATAGTAATTACTTATTACATCTGACCAGCAGAATATTATGCAACATCAATGGTGATGGAGGCGGGAATCATATAAATAACAAAATTATTATCTATAGTGTAACTAATCACTACTATTAGTAAATACATTATAGTATTTACTACCTACAGGGCTAATGGAGAAGTTATCGTATGAAATTTAAATATTATTAAGTGATGATCACTTAAAGTGTTTAAAAACGATTTAATATTTCATTGATTTAGACCTATTATATGTTATTAAGATTGACGTGTTTGCACGGGCTTTTAGGGTCTCCACACCACCATTTTTTTGGCTAAAAATTACGCATTTTAATTCCAATAGTCAAGCACGATGCACACTCCGATAACAATTTTGAAAAAGTATATAGATTTTTCATTACATACTCGAGGGAACAATCGAGCTAAATTTTTAATTTTCATATTTTATACTATAATTAAAACCATTTGAAGTTTCCAGAATTTCTAACATTGTCTACATAAATATCTAATTAATTAACTATTTCAAAATGTTAGAAGTGTTAGAATGTTTAAAGCTGGTAACCGATAATGAAAAGTAAAAAACTGAAAGTGATTATCCTCAAAATTAGAAAGCAATTTTAAATCGGGAAGCTGTTACCCTCAAAATTAGGAAACGGTATTTACCAGGTTTTTAGTAACTTCTTATTTTGTATTTTTTCAATAAACTGTTTATCAATACATGTTATTACAAACATAATTTAATACCGGTTACTGGTTATCAATGTTTTATTTTTTTTGAAAGCGGTTTTAAGCTACATTCATAATAAAATAAAATAGAAATATAGTAATATTACCTACAGAAACTATAGTGACCAATATATAAAAATTGACTCTCCGTAATCTTCCCACTGAATCCACTGTAGGATTGTACAGAACACGACGGGCCTGCCCAGATATTTTGTGCTGGACTGTTCTTTGACCAGAAAGAATCGAAAGAGTTTTGACGTTTGTATGTTTGTATGTTATGTAAAATTAGTTCTAATTAGTACTTTTAAGAGGTCAATTTTTGATTTTTCCAGTAGTTTCCTCAAGCTTAAAGAACTACTACATTTTATATGGTGTATGCAGAATGCAGTTTTGGACAAATGCTGAGGATATAACAAAATACCTACTTATATAGTGTATACATTATACAGTGTAAATATAATGGGAAGGGGGTAAGTGGGTTTTAATTTTCAAAATCATCATAATAGAAATATATATAATTTATAAATAAATATGACAAATATCATAATTTGCCAAAAATCATGATAACATAATGGTTTATATAATATTATAATATTATTATTTATTGACATACGCCAAGCGGCAATTTTAGTACAGAATAAAATATTATTTACAACAAGCAACTATTACAAATAAATACAATAGTAACAAAAATAAAGATAGCTGAGTATAAATTAAATTACAAACAGTTTACTATATAGTTTGAATCAAAATTACAATTATTTAAAAGACGAAGTATCCTATGTAAAGGATGGTTATATCCATATCAGGTAAAATGCACATGTACATGGAAGAGAGAGTGATTTCTGGAGAGAAAGGAAGGGGCATGACAACAGTTTTAAAGGGAAATTAATATCCCAGGTGATACCAGGTATGACTACTGTAGTATATCGTATTAAAAACATTTTTTTAAAAAGAGTTTTTTTTTTTTGGTAGACAATTCATTTTATATAGTTTGTTATTTAGGGAGGTCGTTTTTTCGATTTTCTCCTTAAAACAATTATACTGCTCAAAGTCGTATTAATTGACTGTAATGATCTTTCATTGCTTTCAAATCAAAAATAATAATAATACATTATCCGGTTCGAAAATAGAAGGAAAGACCAACTTCCACTATCTGTACCTAGACGAATTTTTAATATTTATTGTCAATAATCATTATCAGGGAAATTTTAATAACCATCTTATGCTCATATATTTTATATAATCTCTTACCTGATGTTTAAAGTGCTTCCCTGGCTTTTTAGGTTTTATGATATTTAAATTATGATCTTAATACCACAACTGACCAATGAAAAGAATAGAAGAATTTGAAATTTCACATTTTTTGTTTTACTGTACATGCATGAATTTAAAAGAGTCAACATTTTAAAATATTACAAAAACTATGTACTTTTACGTTCTTTAATACATAAAAAAAAAAAAAAAACACTGATTAACTAATTAGAAGTTCGAGGAGTATTAAGTGTTTCCAGTCATATATTTTCAAAAATAATTTTGAATTTTGAATAGTTTTTTTAATAAATAACTAATTATATTCTGATTAAATTATTTTAAATCATTTTAATTATTATTAATGGGTAATTTTCTTTTGGTGAATTTCGATTTTTAAGTTATAATTTTGAAATAAATTGCATTTGTGAAGTGGTATTTAATTACTTTTTCAATGTAAATACATTTATTTTATAATTAGTTTATTTTAGAATTATTTATTTTTATTTATTTATTTGCATTTTCTGCGATCAAATTTTCGACCAAAAAGAGTCGAGTAGATGTTTCCAGTTCGTACTTTTCATGAGGCGTTTTTTGATTTTCCCAGTAAAGAAAAACTACATTTTTTACAGTGTATGTTGTATGAAGTATTTTATAAATGTAAAAAGAAATAACAAAATAACAAATGAAATAGTTATGGCTACCAATTTTTTTTTATTGGCTATTGAAAGATCAAAGGTAATTTTGTTTTATTTAATAATATAAAAATATTTTATACCGAACTTCATTCAGAATCGTTTCATTGAATGCAAGAATTTATCATTGGTTTCAAATGTAATGCATCCAACAAGAGAAGTCCGAGTAGCGAAGTGCATCCATCCTTAGTGAGACTCGACCTCTCAATAAAATAAATACTTCCACCCTTTATTACCGGACTTTTTTTTATTATTTTCATTGTTATTATATAAGAATCGAATTTTAGATTCTGAGCGTAGCGAGGGAGCTAGTGGATTTACAATGATGTTTATTTTTATTTATTTATTTTTTTTTTTTTTCTCTGTTAACAAATTTACTACCAGAAGGAGTGCTCCGATCTTTACACTCATACTCTGTTTCCGGTAGCAAATTGCATCTAGTTGGTA